>MUZC01000054.1:438506-459859 GCA_002072015.1 Radix auricularia | reverse complement strand
AAAAAAAAACAAACCGAAAAGAGTAGCAAAAGTCATTTCAGTCCTGGGAGAAGATGGATCCTCTGAGGAGGAAAATATGACGCCTAATAGTGAAAGCCAAAATCTGGAAGCTGTTAGGCCGACAACCATCATCTCTACCAGGAACACCACCACCATTGGAGCTTGGAATGTCCGCACAATGTATGAAGCTGGAAAAGCTGCACAGATAGCCACCGAGATGAAGATCTATAAGCTCACCATTCTCGGAATTAGTGAAGCAAGATGGACTGGATTGGGGCAGAAGACATTAATCTCGGGAGAGATGGTGATATTTTCGGAACACGAAGAAGAGGATGCCCCACATACCCTGGGTGTTGCCATGATGCAGCACAAGGAGCACCCATGGACCTAGAATTATTTTAGCAACCTTTTTTTTTAATTTTTAGAATATAAGACTAGTCATAGTAGAAGTCGTGTATGTTGTAACGCTAGCAACATCCCACCAAATCCTTATTTTAGCATGGGTAAAAAACATCTGGCAAGCAGGGCACTAGATAAACAAAATAGATGTATTGTTACCGGATTATGTATCATAGAGAGTTGAAAAAATTCTTTAGAAATTAACAAGACTTACAAATTAGTGCTGTAATAACTGAAATACAACATATAAGAATGCATTAATTAATAAAAAAAGCGTAAGTTCTCATGAGCAAATTAAATTTCACTGTGAAATAATTTACATGTAGAAACTGCAGGACTACCCAATTAGATTCTGGTAAGTTTGTTCACAATCTACCTGTAATCGTTTGATATTAAGTATCTGATTTTATAATGTCATAAATAAATATTTTAAAAAAGACTTTGGGTTAATACAAAGTATGTCGACCGTGACATCACGGTCATTACCGGCGGCCATCTTTGTACGTCCTTTAAAAAGCTTTAAAATTAAAATTCTATAGCTATACCTAACCCAAACCCTAAAACCTTTAATTTTCTAAATTTTCTAAAGCTATACCAAACCCTAAAACCTTCCATTTTTGAAAATCCTTTTAGAATTTAAAGAACTCTTTTTTCCAGCAACTGATAGTGTCGTGACGTCACGGTCGACATACTTTGCTTCAGCCAGACTTTCATTTGTGTTTATAAATTTTCTATTATTTCTATTATACATATCTCCCAGGTTAACCTCGAAATCAATGCACCATTGAGAACTAAGAAATGTTTAATTGTTTGCTAGGTCAGTCGTTATTTCTTTTCCAAATTTTACTCATTTTGAATGTTTGAAACATTGATTTCATTGAATTGTAGCTCAGCAGAATTAATTTTGAGGTAAGTTTAGGGATAAGTGTAGTCATAGGGCTTGTTATAATTATTTTAGGCTAGATCTAGGTTTAGTTAGTTAGTTTTCACGTTTATAAAGTAAAGTGTTAGTTTTCAGGTTAGGCATAGGCTAGGCATAGGGTTAGTTTTGGTGGGTAAGGTTTGTAGTTTGTAATTTTCAGAGTATGCTAGGGATAGAGAGTTTTCTTGCCAGGTATAGACAAGTTGCAGTATAGTGTTAGATAGTTTTCAGGTTTTTAAGAGTTAAAATTTAACCATTGTTCTGCATCATGGTAGTGCCATAAAAATGTAAATAGTTGAGCACACCATTTCTCTTTGCTTTAGACCTCAATAGTTCTACTTACTTTTTTACTCTTCAATTTTTAATATTTTTAGGAAATTTACCAGTAGAAACATCAGTTCTCAGCTCTATCTTCAGTTACGGCATTTTTACAAAAACCAAAATATGTATGCATTTCAGTGACTTCAAGCCATACTGCACTATGGTCTCCCATTGGGTTTTTATCATTGCGTCTATATATAAAGAAAATCTCATGGGAACGTATCATTGAAAATTAATATCATACATAGGTTAAGTATAGGAATTCAAGTTTCAAATTTTATAACAGGTTATACTTAACTTTGAAGTAAATCTTCAAATATGTTTTGGTAACTTCCACATTCTGTCTATTATAGATTAAATTTTTACTCCTCACCAAGATGGGCCTCCCAGTCTGGTAAGTAATTATTTTTCATATGCTATTGACCTATGGCGGATTAAGGGGGGGGGGCTGAACGGGCTAAAGCCAGGGCCCCCCGACGGTTTGGGGGCCCCCAAACTTTTTATATTTTATAATAAAAGTGTACAAATGTTTGCACGAACCCTTGAAAATATAATAAATTAATAAATACTATCTATACAACTTATCGCGTTCAGACATGATAGTATTGATAGTACTTAATAATCGAAAAACTTTAATTGATTCACTTCGCATGATATAAAATATAGTTTATATTTTTAAAATTTCCCATTTTTGAGAAGTTCCGCTGGCCGTATGGAGATAGTACAGGCTCGTGGTGCTACCGGTGTCGGGTTCCATTCCCAGCAAGGGCAATTATTTTTTTTCTTTTCACACTCAATTATAAATACCACGAACACATCAAACAGTTATTTCTTCGTGTTCTTTTTTTTTTTTTTTCATGATTAAAATTTAGTTACAGTCTTATATTAGCTGTTAACAATCATTTTATTTTAAGAATGCTGGCTGATTGCAGCCGGGGCCCCGTGCAGTCTTAATCCGCCCCTGCTATTGACTCAGTTTTGAGATTCTTAAAGTATGTTTTAAAACAATTCAACGCACTTATACTTGGAAATTGTATTTTTAAGTTAGAGCTAAATTGTATTGTAATGAAAAAAATTATCATTTTATAATGTTGTGTTACCATCAAGAGTGGGGCAGGAAAAACTTTCTGTTTATAGTTATTCTTAACTATCATGTGTAATGTGGACAGTGGACAGATTGATTGTGCTTGTTGAATAAGCTACCAAAAATATCTAAAAGAGACTTTAAAGTATAGAAAATTGTTTTAAAGAGTTTAGCTACTATTAATGATCTTTAAAACATATGCAATCTAAAACTATTGTGATAAACCTTATTAGTATCTTGGTGTGTTTCTGTATATTTTTTTCTATTGGTTCTCTCAATATAATTAAATTTTTTATGTACACATTTTTTTTTGTCAGCTGCTGTGAAGTCTTTAGACAAAATTCTAATTGCCAATCGAGGAGAGATTGCATGCAGGGTAATGAGAACAGCCAAAAGACTTGGCATACAAAGTGTAGCTGTCTACAGTGAAGCTGATCGACATTCAATGCATGTTGCAATGGTAGGTTTTTTATTTCTTTGGCTTTAATAGATCTGCAGCTAATTATGTTTTGTTATGGACTCGTATTTACTTCTATTCTGATGGCATTAGTCCTGGTAATATTACAAAAATATATAAATGTATATTTTTAAGTTTTCATGTTTTTAAGAATTTCACTGAAAGAAAAAAATGAAAATGAAATTAGGTGTTGAATTATTCTTTTTGTCTTTTTGTGGAAATGCAAAAATCCTTAAATGTTAATAATTTCTTATGTTTGTTAGGCTGATGAAGCATATCACATTGGGCCACCAGCAGCTTCAGAAAGCTACCTTCAACAAAAGAAAATCCTTAATATAGCCAAGTTATCAGGCGCACAAGTCAGTAACTATTAAGACTAAGACTAAGATGTTTGGTACAAACATAGTGAGGCTGAAATTTATTTCACTCTATATAATCTCATGTTTTTTAAGCAACAAAATGTTGAAGTGCCTCCATAATTATGTTAAACCATTGTTTCATGAATCAGGCTTTTGCATAAATTAAACCAAAAAAAATTATAATACAAGTAGATATGCCCTGCGATGTAGCAACATAATCCGCAGACTTGCTCATCCATAGTGCAAAAATCTGTTTGAATTTCCTCAGGCTATTCAATCTGTTTGAATTTCCTCAGTCTATTCAATCTATTTAAATTTCTTAAGCTATTCAATCTATTTAAATTTCTTCAGGCTATTCAATCTATTTAAATTTCCTCAGGCTATTCAATCTATTTTAAATTTTCTCAGGCTATTCAATCTATTTAAATTTCTTCAGGCTATTCTATCTATTTAAATTTCCTCAGGCTATTCTATCTATTTAAATTTCCTCAGGCTATTCACCCTGGTTATGGTTTCCTGTCTGAGAATGTAGAGTTTGCTCAGAGTTGTGAAAGAGAGAATATTATTTTCATTGGACCACCTGCCTCAGCCATTCGTGACATGGGGATCAAAAGGTTAGAGAATTAATAAAAGCGATTTAATAGACTACAATTATAAGGTTAATTATTTTCAGTGTCTGTTGTGACTGCAGATAGAATCCCATTTTATGGATGACATGAAAATATTATTTAAAACTAAAAACAAAAATTCCTTTAAGAAATAAAAAAAGAGAGAAATACTTTTTTCTAAATAAGTTTACTAATATCCTTAATACTTAATGTTTGTAAAATTATCGTTTAATGCCCTAGAAGGTTTTCGCCAAACTTCCGCCTCAATCCCGTTAAGAATCCCTGTATTGCAATCAACTGGTTATAAAATTTTAAAAATTGCGCAAAATGTATTTATTATTATTATTGTCATACTGACTTCATTTTTTAAAATGTCACAGTCAGATGTTATGGTGTGAGAATGACTGAGCGTAAATGTAAGGTGAATGGATAAACAAGGCTTGAATACGAGTTTACGTGAATAGTTGTGAACTGGGTGTTCTCGTGGGGGTGTGTAGAGAGAGATCATGTGAGAGGGAGATGAGTGGACGGTGTGTGATATAAGCAGGCAGAGGGACGACTGGGAGAGTGGACAATTGAGTGTGGACCAGGACGGTCATGTTTTGAGCAAGGTGGGCTGACCGGTAACTGATGAAATAGAACAGAATAGACAGTGAGACAAATAGTGTGGATTTTTTTTATAGCTGTTGCAAACTGCTATGTACGTATTTATTGATGTAAATAAACTCATCTATGTTGAATTCAAGTCGTCTTGTGATGATTGCTTAGGCCACACCCTGTAGGGGTACTGGGATTTTTTTATATCTGTGGTAAAGGGTGGACCTCCATTCCCCCTAGACGAGTCCGCCACAGAATAGTTATTTTACATAACCAAAAGACTGTCTTGACTTTAAAACTATTTTTACCTGTAGTTTAGAATTATTATTTTTATAATAAAGTATAGCAAAATCGCATCTTCAAAAAAAAAAAAAAAAAAAAAAAAAGTAAAAACTACAAAAAACTTCGCGAATTGAGCGATAACACTAATGAGCGAAACGGCTGCCATTGCCGGAAGTCGAACATGTCATCTTTCATGCACTGAAGAGTATTTACTTTCTGTGATTTTGTATCTAAAGAGAGTCCTATCGGGGGGCGCATTACAGTACTTTGGCATTACAGACAAGGCTCGCGTTGCCGGGCTTTTGGCATTAAACGTTATTATTTAATGAATTTATTTTAATTTTAAAAAATACCAGGTGCTTCTCAAGTTTCATCATTTCCAAACATGTTTAATCAGACAACTTCTTTTATGAAAAAAAACATTAAGAGCACCCTTCCATTTAAAAGAGCTTAGATTATTTATATCCAAAAGTGCTATCAATAAAATAAATATTATTTCACTAGTACTTCTAAGCACATCATGTCTGCTGCTGGAGTGCCTATAATCCAGGGTTACCATGGGGAGGAGCAGTCAACAGACAAACTCAAACTTGAAGCTTCAAAGATCGGCTACCCAGTCATGATTAAGGCAGTCAGAGGAGGGGGAGGAAAGGTAAAGCCAGATAAACATTTCCCCTGTATCGGTTGTTAGATATCGTTAGGGAAAGCTAATGGTCAATAAAATAAATTGCATAAAAGTTTAGAATTATTTGTTTGAAGTTGAACCCACTCATGTTATCGCCCTGTTGATCTGATTTGACCAGGGAATGAGAATAGCCATGAATGAATCTGAGTTTGAGGCTCAGCTGGAGTCTGCTAAAACTGAAGCCATGAAATCTTTTGGTGATCAAGTTATGCTCTTAGAAAAGTTTGTGGAAAATCCACGGCAAGTTGTCATTGTTTTCTTCAATTTTACATTTAACAAATTAAGACAAAGATAAATGAAGATCTTGATACTCACATACAACTTTCGGAATTCAGTATTCAACTTTTATCTGTTAAATGGATGCTCTAAAAGACTTGTCTTTCATAATTTTACTAGGGCTAATCTTATTTTTTTAAAATTAATGAATGAGACAGTCACATATTGACATATTGACAATAACTATTTTTTCTTTTCTTTGTCATGACTTGCAGTCACGTGGAAGTACAAGTTTTTGGTGATCGCCATGGCAACTATGTTTATTTGTTTGAGAGAGATTGCAGTGTTCAGAGAAGACATCAAAAAATAATTGAAGAAGCTCCAGCAGTAAGTAGGCTCCCACCACTTGTTACAGTGAAATGTTCATTTTATTTTTAAGAAATATATCTATGTGTCATTGGTCTTTCAAATTTAATTAGTATCTCATTAGCTTGTGCTTCATTTATTACATTACATAGAGATTTTCATTGATAGATTCTCTTTCAAACTAAAATTAGTTCAAATTTAATAAAGATTGGTAATTACTTTATACTTTTAGTGAGTAATGTAAATAGTTCACCTTTTTATCCATTCCAAATACTTATGAATTAAATTGAATGTTTTTATATTCCTTTTGTTGACAGCCTGGCCTGACAGAGGAAGTAAGAAAGAGTATTGGAGAAGCTGCAGTAAGGGCGGCTAAAGCTGTCAACTATGTTGGTGCAGGTGAACTCACTCTTCTTAATGGTCAACCAGTGTCTCAAAATCAACTTAATCTAATTAGCATAGCTAAATCAACTTAGTGCAATCAGCCTAAACAAGTCATAGCTAAATCAACTTAATCTAATTAGCATAAACAAGTCAAAGCTAAATCAACTTAATCTAATTAGCATAAACAAGTCATAGCTAAATCAACTTAATCCAATCAGCCTAAACAAGTCATAGCTAAATCAACTTAATCCAATCAGCCTAAACAAGTCATAGCTAAATCAACTTAATCTAATTAGCATAAGCAAGTCAAAGCTAAATCAACTTAATCCAATCAGCCTAAACAAGTCATAGCTAAATCAACTTAATCTAATTAGCATAAACAAGTCATAGCTAAATCAACTTAATCCAATCAGACTAAACAAGTCATAGCTAAATCAACTTAATCCAATCAGCCTAAACAAGTCATAGCTAAATCAACTTAATCCAATCAGACTAAACAAGTCATAACTAAATCAACTTATTCCAATCAGAACAAGTCATAGCTAAATAAAGTAACTGACTCAAACTATGTACCAAGACATTACACAAAATGAGGTAGCAAAAAATAATCGTCCTGATGTGATTTTTGTTAAAACTTTTACAATCTTCTCAGTTACAACTACTGAAATTTTTATTATTTGGTGGGTTCTTTAATCAACACTTTCCTTTTTCATGGACCTTGTCAGGTCTCGTTGTCTACGGTTTGCCTTGCACTCCGCTGTCAACTGATATCTTTTTAATGATTAACGTAGCCTATGTGTTTAGTATTGTCATGTATGCGGTTGTTATGATATAAATGTTTATATTTAATACGATGTTATCTTCATGTAAAGCGCCGTGAGCCCAGTTCCTTACAGGGATACAGCGCTATATAAAAAATTCTATTATTATTATTATTATTATTATTACACATAAAATGACACAAGTCTAAGTTCAACAAAACAATGTTTATTCCCTCGAGTATACAATTCCTAATATATTTACACGAACTCTCTGCCTGTCAGTACAAGATGACACAGCGTCAGACCTCTCTACGCACAACTCCGTGCACATAAACTCAACATGATGTAAGCCCTTGGTCACCTGACCGACCCTGGGCAACGCTAGCATCTCTCCCATGACACTCCCTAACTCTTTTCCCTTGACTCTCTAACTATCTTCACTTCACCCCTTGTTTTTATCCCCCAACTGGCCTCGACTGACCCTTGAATGACCTCTCTCCTGTCCTCTGATCATACGCCCCGTGATCAGAGTTCACAAACAATCTCCATGTGAACTAGTGTTCACTCAGTCAAGACACATTCACCCACAGTGATTCTCATATCCCTGACAGACCTAACAGATTTGATTTATTCCATCATCACAGGCACTGTGGAGTTTATTATGGACAAAAATTTAAAGTTTTACTTCATGGAAATGAACACAAGACTTCAGGTGGAGCACCCCATCACTGAGATGATTACAGGCACAGACCTCGTTGAGTGGCAACTTAGGGTCAGTCTCAGCTTCTTCACATCCTACTATAGAGTAGAATTAGTCTACTTCCACATGTTTTTTTGCTTTTGTGGTCAGACGTGGGTAAGATTTCTTGTCCCAACCTGTCATTTCCTGACACAACCTGTCATTTCCTGCCACAACCTGTCATTTCCTGCCTCAACCTGTCATTTCCTGCCACAACCTGTCATTTCCTGTCCCAACCTGTCATTTCCTGCCCAAAACTGTCATTTCCTGTCCAAAACTGTCATTTCCTGCCACAACCTGTCATTTCCTGCCTCAACCTGTCATTTCCTGCCACAACCTGTCATTTCCTGCCACAACCTGTCATTTCCTGCCCAAAACTCATTTCCTGCCACAACTTATCCTTTCCTACCCCAACCTGTCATTTCCTACCCCAACCTGTCATTTCCTACCCCAGCCTGTCATTTCCTGCCCCATTCTGTCATTTCCTGCCCCATTCTGTCATTTCCTGCCCCATTCTGTCATTTCCTTCCCAAAACTGTCATTTCCTGCCCAAAACTGTCATTTCCTGCCCAAAACTGTCATTTCCTGCCACAACCTGTCATTTCCTGCCACAACCTGTCATTTTCTTTCCACAACCTGTCATTTCCTGCCCAAAGCTGTCATTTCCTGCCACAACCTGTCATTTCCTGCCCAAAACTGTCATTTCCTGCCACAACCTGTCATTTCCTACCCCAATCTGTCATATCCTGCCACAACCTGTCATTTCCTGCCACAACTTATCATTTCCTGCCACAACCTGTCATTTCCTACCCCAACCTGTCATTTCCTGCCACAACCTGTCATTTCCTGCCCAAACCTGTCATTTCCTGCCCAAACCTGTCATTTCCTGCCACAACCTATCATTTCCTGCCACAACCTGTCATTTTCTTTCCACAACCTGTCATTTCCTGCCCAAAACTGTCATTTCCTGCCACAACCTGTCATTTCTTACCCCAACCTGTCATATCCTGCCACAACTTATCATTTCCTTCCACATCCTGTCATTTCCTACCCCAACCTGTCTTTTCCTGCCACAACCTGTCATTTCCTGCCACAACCTGTCATTTCCTGCCCAAAACTGTTATTTCCTGCCACAACCTGTCATTTCCTACCCCAACCTGTCATATCCTGCCACAACCTGTCATTTCCTGCCACAACTTATCATTTCCTGCCACAACCTGTCATTTCCTGCCACAACCTGTCATTTCCTGCCCAAACCTGTCATTTCCTGCCACAACCTGTCATTTCCTGCCACAACCTGTCATTTTCTTTCCACAACCTGTCATTTCCTGCCCAAAACTGTCATTTTCTGCCACAACCTGTCATTTCCTACCCCAACCTGTCATTTCCTACCCCAATCTGTCATTTCCAGCCACAACCTGTCATTTCCTGCCACAACTTATCATTTCCTGCCACAACCTGTCATTTCCTACCCCAACCTGTCATTTCCTACCCCAACCTGCCATTTCCAGCCACAACCTCTCATTTCTTGCTTCAACCTGAGATAAATGCTCATGAGAAAATTCATTGGAAACAATCAAGACCCCTGGAGAAAAGCGTCATTATAATAAAACACTTCTTCCAAAGCTCAGTTCTGTCAGCAGATGAAATGTGAAAAGTTAAATCAGTGATCATAAAATTAATTTAGAATTTTCATTGTTTCAGGTCTATTAAGACAAAATGTCTTTCTATCATTACACTTTGGTTTGAAAATTGACTTTTTTAAAACAATTATAAGCACAATTATCATTTTAAGCTTTAAAAATTTCTATAATACGGGTATCAATTATGTATGAAAGTTTATTTTGGGTACAATCTTTTCAACCAAATATAAAGATGCTCTTTTATAAATCAATATGTAACTTATAAGTATATTTATGGGCTTTCTTTTGTATGCAAGGGGTTTATGACACAGGAGGATGTTAAAACATTTATGAATTAAATGATCCTTTACTTTTAGGTTGCTGCAGGGGAGACAATTCCAGTGAGGCAAGAACAGCTTAAGATTCGGGGTCATGCTTTTGAAGCTCGCATCTATGCTGAGGATCCTGACAGTGGATTTATGCCAGGTGCTGGCCCATTGCTCCATCTTAGCACCCCTGTACCTGGTCAAGACTTACGTATTGAAACTGGTGTAAGACAAGGTACAAATATTTTTTAACTGGTGTAAGACAAGGTACAATTATTTTTTAACTGGTGTAAGACAAGGTACAATTATTTTTTACTGGTGTAAGACAAGGTACAATTATTTTTAACTGGTGTAAGACAAGGTACAAATATTTTTAACAGGTGTAAGACAAGGTACAAATATTTTTTAACTGGTGTAAGACAAGGTACAATTATTTTTTAACTGGTGTAAGACAAGGTACAATTATTTTTTAACTGGTGTAAGACAAGGTACAATTATATTGAAACTGGTGTAAGACAAGGTACAAATATTTTTTAACTGGTGTAAGAAAAAGGACCAGAATATTGAAACTGCTGTAAGACAAAGTACAATTATTTTTTAACTGGTGTAAGACAAGGTTCAAAAACTTTTACTTGACATAATCAACAAATGGGGTTTATCTTATTCATTTTTAATCATTAATAAATTTGTCAAAACTTTTAAGCAAATGAAAGTAGTTGAAACTCAACATTTCCATTTTTTATCAAGACTTGGAAATTCAAAAATAATTATTTCTGTAAAAAAATGTGCAGTGATGAAATCTATTTGAATTAGTTTTTAGTATGAGTTATATTATATTAAAACTTGAGGTATTAAAACTTGACTACTTGACCGACAAAAATTAAATCTTTTATATCAATCCAAAAATGCTTTTTTAAAAACTAAAATGAGGAATTTTTTTAAATTATATATAATAATAATAATAGATTGATAATTTATATAGTGCTTTATCCCAGCAAGGAGTCGAGCTCACAGTGCTTTAAAAGGAGATAATAACACACATATATTAATTAAATAAACATTCATATCATAATATCCAACATTCTTTTTTACTGACCAATTTTAAATGATTGTATCTATACAGGCGATGAAGTGTCAGTACATTATGACCCCATGATTGCCAAGCTGGTTGTCTGGTCAGATGACCGTCAGTCTGCCCTCAAGCGCACTGTTGCTGCCCTGAGAGATTACCATGTAAGACAGAGTTTAGTTTGAAATCAAGACACCAAAACTAGATCTTTGATTTTTTTTAGTGGTGAACTTACTTATCAGGCCAGGAATGTCAACACAACCTGCTTACTGAGTTGGAAAATGTTTGAAGTTTTTCCATAGCATTTTTAAATAATTATTTTTAAAATAAAACTTTGTCACAGTCACTATGTTTAAAGAGCTTTACATTTCAACTAATATATATTTTTCAATTTTGTTAATGAGTAAAGCTGTAATTTCAAATTTGAGGATAGGTACCATCATAAAAGAAATGATAAAAGTTCTACACCAAGAAGTATTTTATTCACTTAAAATTAATGGTATTGATGCCATCACACTAATGATAAAAAATGCAAGATTGCAAGACTAAATGTGCCATCAGTATTTTGAATGACTTATGTGATTTTCTTCAGTCAATATTTGAAAGTGAATGCCTCATATGATCTTCCTCAGATTGTTGGGTTAAACACCAACATCCGATTCCTCATGGCCCTGGCGTCACATCCATCCTTTCAGGCCGGGGATGTCAGCACAGACTTTATTCCACAACACCAAACCGAGTTGTTTCCCCCACGTTCCCTGAGCACATCTGCGTTGGCCCATGCAGCGCTTGCCATGGCAGCCAGTCATAGGTCAAAGGTTATCAGAGATGCAGCAGAAACTAAAGGTTATTGATTTTTTACAAATATATGTCAATTCCTTTAGCTTTTTATTTCCTTTTAATAGAAATTTTTATGTCAAACCATTTCTAAAAAAACTTTAAAATTTATTTCCTAATTTTTTCAGACAGGTTAAGTAATTCAATGACTGAATTTTTATTTAAATTATGAGGCTGGTAATATATTCTTTATTACTAAAAAAAAATGTTCCTATATTTATTAATTTGTAAAATAAGATACTGCTTACTATTTCCTAATTTATCATGAATTTTGAGCTCACCATGATCCCCCTTTTTAATGGCTTATTTTCAGACAGCTTCTCTCCCTTTGCTTTGAACTTTGGTGTAAGGCTCAACAGCTCCTCCACATTCTTGATAAAACTTGTTGATGGAGAAACTGGTGAGTAGAGCGTTGTCTGATGGTGTAGCTCATTTATTTATAGAAATAGTGATGTTTAATATTATATTTTTAAAAATAATTATACAGGAGTCAGTAGTGATATATTCTGGATATTTGCATTTACACTCTGGAAAAAAAGGGGGGGGGGGCATTGAGACATGAAACCAAGAAGTGGCCAGCCTTTCATTATCAGGTCTAAGAGACTTTTGATGCATTTGAAGGTCATCTCCTGGGTCATCTGGAAGAACTCAAATGTAAGATCAGTTGGCCTTCTCTGGACAGACTCAAAGAAAGGTGTTTCCTATTTCACCTGTAGGTCTGGTTTCCTCTGAAATGTACTATATGGGACAAATGACTTAGATTAAAAATTATTTTAGATCACTTTCCCTTTCCATAGTTGCTGGTGTATGACTTTAAAATAGTTTTAGATCACTTTGCCTGGTTTCCAAGTTGAACAAGTTTTCATCTTAACTCTTTTTGGTCTTGTAGTGCGTTGAGAACTAAACACTTTTCAGTCTTGCTTTTTTTTCCTGTCCATAAGCTCATGGTCGTAGGGGGTTCTAATGTTTCCATTAGAACTTTCTCGGGGCTTGGCAGACCTTGGCGGCACCCATCTTCTCTCCAGGTCAGCGAAGGGCTTTTTAGCAATAGTCGTTAAATTAACTTTTTTATTGTGGCTTTAACTTTGGCTAGATCCCACGCCCCTCAGCTTGTTAGGCGAGTGCACTATTGACTACGCTATATATTATTTAATAATAATCAAATGATAGCTTATTAAAGGCTGTATACCAGCCTGGGCTTGGCTCGCTGCGCTTCACATAAAAAGCTAGTGAAAAATATTCATTTAATACAAAACGCTCATATGATAATAAAACCAAACAAATAATGACATAGATAGTACATGTGTTCTATGTTTATCAGTCAAAAAAATGTCAGATTGTCCCTCTGAAAGGTAAAGTTTTGCACCTGAAGGTTTTTAGCCTTGTGTGTTTCAACTATTTACTATAATGGATTAAGGAAAATGGATTCTTGGTTTTAAACCCATGAGAAGTTGTGATGTATTTTCTGGTGGTTGATATTAGAAAGTTACTATTTTCTCTTGCTTTGCTCATTTTTCAATAACAATTAAAAGTGTTTTTTTTTTGTCAATGTTCTTCTTTCAGAGCACACCATCAGCTTATCAGAATCCTCCAATGGTGATTGGCTAGTTAAAGTTGATGACAATCATCAAATGGCTGTCAGTGATGTTGTGTTGAGTACAGTCAATGATGACAAACTGACCATTAGGTGCTCTGTAGATGGTGTGGTATCATCATCTACTGTCCTTCTAATGGGGACTTCTGTTCACCTCTTTACTGTGGTAGGTTCACAGCTCATTTTATAAATATATTTATTCTCTTTACAGTGGTAGGTTCACAGCTCATCTTATACTTGTATATTTATTTTATTCTCTTTACAATGGTAGGTTCACAGCTCATTTTATATTAATTTATATATATATATATATTATATTTTATTCTCTTTACAGTGGTAGGTTCACAGCTCATCTTCCAACCATCCACCAGGTGCTGTGCCTAGAAACGTAGGCGGTCATGCTTCTCCACAGCTCTCTGTCTTTGGTATTGCCCCATCAGCTCCGCTGGTGATTTTGCACCATGCCATCTTGTCAGCCCGTTCAGCATCCTTTCTCTCTGTCAGCCTCGATCCTTGATCCTATTGTTACTGTGTGTTCTAGTTTGCCTCGCCTCATGATGTGTCCAAAAAATTTAGATTGTCTCTTTCTAAAGTTAGACATAATTTTTCTTTTCTTTGCCTAGTTCTTTCAGAACTTCTTCGTTATATCTCTTCTCCATCAATGTTAATTTTAACATTCGCCTAAAGAACCACATTTCACAGGCTTCCAAACAGCTCATATTATATATATATATATATATATTATACTTACTATTTATTGACAACAGCTACCATTGAAATTGAATGTTAACCTGGTGTTCATCTTGTACGCTATTTTACAAATGTTAACAAAAAGGTTTTCTCTCTCTCACAGGATGGCATACATAGCTTGAATGTCCCAGCTCCTAACTACCTAAAGTCATCTGTTGGTGCTGGAAGTGTGTTTGACCCTGTGGCTCCAATGCCAGGTGTCATAGAAAAAGTTTTGGTACAAGCGGGATCTAAAGTAGAGAAAGGAGACCCCTTGGTGGTGATGATTGCCATGAAAATGGAGGTCAGTGAGATCAATCAATTTACATCTCTGATTTCTAATCTGAATTGGGGGAAAGGAGGGAGATTTTTTTTGTATTTTCATTCATTATATATATATATATATTAGGGCTGCGGAAATTATCGATTATATTCTCGATTAATCGGTAAACGATTTTATTGATTAAAAGTATTTTAATCGATAAAATAGCGATTAAAATTGAAGAAAACGTGTTACAAGATGCTGTGGATTTATTAATAAATAATTTAATTATTTATAATTAATAGTAGTTTGCCTTTTTTTACGTTTAACTTCTCCATTTAAAAAAAAAAACGATTTTTTAAGTTTAAACTTTAAAATAAGCTGCTTTTATAAGGATAAATGATATAAAAAAATTAAACGGCGTTAAAAATTAAATGTTAATTGCCTGATTTTTTAAATTCCCTTGAAATTTTCAGTTTAATGACGTCATAATCTTATTTTTAGTTTTATTCAAAATTATCGATTAATTATTCTGTAATTTTTCAAAAGTTAACGATTAAATTTAAATTAATCGATAACAGCCCATATATATATATANTGCATATATATATGATTAATTTAAAAATACAACAAAAACTGATGTGATATCTTTTATGTTCTCAGTATGTGATACGAGCTGCCCGTGATGGTGTGGTGGAGAAGGTGTTTAATAAACCCGGTGACACAGTGCCTAAAGGGACTGTACTTGTACATCTCCAGGAAGAATGAACTGTATTGGAGACTTATTGTATAATTTATTTTTTGACCTTAAGCACTAAAATCAAATTGTGCTATTTTCACTTCATGGAGCCTTTGAATTTTTTAAAAATAAATGTTAACTTGGATAAAGAAATTTAATTCATCGAGTTATATAAATTGATGTATGAATTATTATTTTTTGTTAATTTAAATGCCATGGGCATTAGAAACCAATTTATAAACTGGAAATGCATTCTTAATTTTCTTATGATTATCACTATTCTGTTGATAAATCATGTAAAATTCTATTTGTTTATACTTCCTGTAAGATAATTGTTGCATCATTTTTTGTTATATACTGAAAAGAATACAGAAGATATTACTATAACAAGCTTTAAATGTAAAAGATGTATGATTTTAAACTGATTTTTAAAAAGTTAACATTTTGCCAACAGAAAATTTACATACAAAAATTATCACTCATAACCGATAAATGTTATGGTCAGCCTCTTTCAAGTCAGGGTTTTAGCCCAAAATTAATGGTGATTGGCATGTAATATTAGGAATATGACACTTCTGAATATTGAAACTGAATGAAAAAATTGTTTACTCTATTAGTTCAAGTGATAATCTTTCCTTTTAAGGTGTTTATTTAAGAAAAACTTTTTGAGAAATCTTTACATGTGTTTTTATTTCCCTACATACATCTTGTTCTTTAATTGTTTAAATACTTGTTAATAAATTAAATTTTAAAAAAATAAGTTGACTGTTTAAAAAATTGTTTCTAAAAATTATAAACAAAAATTATTTTTTCACTCAAGTAAAACTTTATCAGAATTTTTTTTTTTTCTGACAAAAGTCTTCCATATGACTTTTTATAATGCATGATATTTTAATTTTATCTTATACCAGTACCAGAACTTGCTATTAATTTCTTATGATTGTTTTTAAAAAACAAGCTTGAACTGTTCTGAAAAATCAGTCATCATACTTACAAGTATTTAATAATGAGGAATAAAAATACTATACTATAATAAATACTAGAAATCTTAAGAATACACTTTCCCAGCAAAAGTTAAAATTACACAAAAAATGCCCTTTCTGTTATTATTACAGACTAAAATTATACAAGTATTATATTTGCTGTATTAATGGAGATGTATGAGATAAATTAACAAAATGAGTGTAAATGATTGAATATCCATGAACAGGTGACTGGAAAATAAAGTTAAATAATAATAGAAATTCTTACAAAAATTAAGTGCTTAACTACTTAAAATGCTCCAGTACCAATTAAAACATTGATAATATTTCAAGAAAAACTTAAAGTTGTAGAAAAAATTCAAATATTTATTAAAATCAATACATTATATACCATAACAACTTTGTTAATCCCTAACATCAAAACTATTTACAGACAGATTCATTCTAGCATACAGCAATAATAGTAATTAGTTCAGTTGTCATCTAGGCTAACAAAGTGATTCCAAGACCTTAGCTCTTTCTTCTGAAAATGTCAAAAAGGTATGTGAAAACAATCAAATATTTATTTTCATAGTTTTGAATACTTTAATAAAATAAAATATATAGTTTCTTCTTTCAGAGATCTAGTTCTATTGCTTTAAAAAAATTATAACCCAACACAGTATTAAATTTTTTTAAAGTAAATGGAAAAGACATTTTTCTTTGGATTTCACCGCAGCTAAGTTTTTATTTTTTTTATATTCATTTTATTTGCTTATTGTTTGTTCGTTGAGGAAGGCTCTTTGCCATAACGTTCGCTGTTTGTTACATCCTGTCAGCCTAACCCTTACCCTTTTTACATCTTTTCCATTTACTTTTTTATAAGCCTGATTGCAGTCTCACCCCCCCATTTTATTAAATTGTAACCTGAATAGTTTCTTAATGTAAATTGTAATTATGAAATTAACATCAGAATTCCTTAAGGAGAAAATACAGAAAATGGGATTACATTATTTACATTTATTTAGCAAACAAAAAATATAACTTACCATCTGTTTTGCATTCTGGGAAAACATTAATTATTTTATGGCGATGGTATTTAATTAAAAACTTTAAACATTGCCGAATAGTGCCTGAAATGCAAACAAATGTATAAAATTTTGTTAAATATTTCCCACATTACTTCAGTTCTCAAGGGTTTCTTCCATATACTTTTACATATAATTATATTTTTCCAAATCTTCCTTAACCATCCACCACACTCAATATATTTGGCTGGAATGTGCTACCCTGCATGTTATATTATTACTTCACAGTTTGGATAGATCAAAAATAGGTTATAGAAATAGCAGAGCACAGTGTTACTTACCACTGATGTGAAGTGTTCTGATAACCACACTGATTCCAGCAATTTTCTCAATGAACAACACAGCAGTTGATAAAATATTGAAATCTTTTTTCTGACCTCTTATTATGACAATGTTTGTCAATGGATTCAAATAAATCACTATAAAAAACAAAAACATTTCAATAATTTTATTTAATAATGAAAACCTTTTATTTTTTACACTCAGGGAGGATCCACACATTATGTCACAAAATCTGGGGGTGGAAGGCCCCTAATTAGAAGAAAAACTAAATGTAATGTTGATTTCATTAAAAGAAAAATATGAATTGTTTTGATTATATAAGCAGAGATTACAAGTTTTGTTTTACCTTTAAGAGAAGCCTGGAATGTTCCAAGTCCTAAATCTCCATGGTTTTTAAGTAAAGAATCTCTAAGTGCTAGATAAATTTTGTTCCCATCTATATTTGCAGGAAATGATTGCTTTCCTGGAACAAAGATCTCACATAAAATATACCTGGAAAATAAAATGTCATTCGAATAGTAAATACTTAATAAATTTTCATGATAAATATAAACCCTGCAAACTTTATTTTCCCATAAAATATTTTTTTACAAACCTATTAATGTTAGCAACAATGAATATTTATTTTTTGCTCTTTTATGGTATAATAAGTTACTAAGAAAAAAGCTGAACTTATTTTAATGCAACATTAAGCCAATTTAGTTCTAAAAAGAATGTAGAGAAGCTCATCATTGTAACAAAACTTTTATTCCTTTTAATTGAATAATTCAAATCCTGCAGAGAAAATTTAGTAAATCAAATGAGGGGTGAGACTGCAATCAGGCTTATAAAAAATTAAATGGAACAGACGTAAACAAGGTAAGGATTAGCCTGACAGGACGTAACAAAACAGCGAACGTTTCGGCAAAGAGCCTTTTTCAACGGACATAAAATACACAAATAAAACTAATATAAAAAATAAAATTAAGAAACTTAGCTGCAGTGAATTTTTGCTGTTATAAAACTATTATTAACAGTTTCATTGCACTCAACTTTGTATTTTTAAGTATGCAAAAGTGAAAGACTATATAATGGTATAGCATACAAATTTTAAAGTGAGAGTCTGTAAGTAGTGTAAGAGTAAGTGTAACAAGTGTGTCTAACAGAATAGATAACACAGGTATGGGTAGGGGGAATAATTAATTTTTTTCTGTAAATAAGCCTGCTTGAGTGTTCCAAGCATCCTCACTGTGGTTGTAAAAAAAATAATTTTTGTCTGAATCAGGATTTGATCTGCTTACCAATAATGAAACAATTCCTAGTAGACTAACCACTCACCTGGAGAAACCAATATAAATAATAGTTATTTTAAAATTATATGTAATTATTTATTGGACATCAATCGATTTTTATGGCAGGGCTACTCTAAATCGAGTGAAATGGTCTATTATTTTTTATACACCGGGCACATTTTTTCAATGTGATCAGCCGACAACCCATGCAAATAATACTGGAAATTATCCCCACATCCAAAACTACTTACTGTGAGAATAATCACTTCGTAATAAAATGTAATAGTAATGATATTACATATACATGGCATCTGACCGTCTTTGAAAGACGATCAATTTATCTTTATTATTTGGATCCTACGGGTTAGGGTGTGGCTGATGAGACCAATCCTTGAGTGGCATTCTCTTAAGCATGTCACACACACGAATGCAGTGGGGCAGTGTTGCCTGGCCTTTCTCCTCGCTCTTTTTCCAACTGCTTCTTACCTAGTTTGCTCCTCTGCTCTTAGTGATCCTTCTTTCACTATAGCCCGCCACATGGTCCTATCCTCAACCAGGTTTTCCCAGTTTTGTATGTCGATGTTGGCTACTTTCATGTCTCTCCTGCATATGTCCGTGTATCTGAAACATGGCCGACCAACTGACCTTTTCACTGTCACCAGCTTGCTCTATAGCACATCTTTGGGTATGTGACCAGTTTGCATTCTCCTTACGTGTCCAAGCCAACGGAGGGGTCGTTGGCTTAGTATGGTGTCGGGTATCGTTGTCTAGGGTTTATGGTTCCCGGAGTTCACACCAACACTGTTGTACAATCAATGTAACACAAGTCCTTTTAACAGCAATCTTCTTTATTTACATTCCAAGACGCTTGTCAACTATGTACACTTCTGGTCGTCTCACGAACACCTATCTCCGAGTCTCTCAGTTACCATCTAGCCCCGCTGTCCAGTCCTACAGACTAACACGGCAGCTCTAACAGTTGCGGTAATCTCGTGTTCTGACACCGGTGACTTGTCTACACCTCACCGCTCTCTACAACATAACATCATGTCCGTCTCTNTTTTTGGAACAGTTAAAAGTATAGATTTATGTTTTCTCCCTTTCAACAACTCGTTGGGAAAAAATTAAAAAAGAGTTGTGCCAATCACAATGAAGAGGGAGTCTGAAACACGTTGGATTGCACGATCAGAAGCTGTTATAGCAATTTATGAAGGACTAGATGACATGGCAGGGCTCTTGGAAAAATTATCAGAACATACAAATATGACGCCTGACACCAGAAGTGATGCAGAAGCTTTGCTGGTAGGTATATAAAACTTTAACTTCCTAGATTTTAAACATTTCTGGAACATCATACTTGATTATATTGATAGTGTCCAGAAACGGTTCCAGAATCCTACTGTGAGTTTCAAGGAAGCTTAATCTGATCTTGAATCGCTTGAGCAAGAAATTGTCAACATTCGTGTTAATTTGAGCCATGTTGCGGTAGACAATGGGAAAGAAGATGCACAACTTATGGATCGAGTTTGACAGAAGATTAGAAGACATCGGGGGATGCCTTCGAGAATTAAAAAGAGATGCAGAACTTTCTCCATAAGAAGAAATTGCACCTGCTATGAACAGCGAAATTGATAAACCCCAACAGGAGATATCAATACGGATTTTACGTCTTAAACAACCTAAACAACAAATTTGGATTTTTACTAATTACTAGACGTCAAATCTCGTCTTGTTGAAACAAAAGTCGATATGCTTCGTTATAATTGTTTAGATTTTGCTAATTTCTACGAATTGTGAACAGGAAATCAAATACTAAAAAAAGATGCTCAGTACCCGGACTAAAGTTCTACCGAAAACTACTTTGGATCTTCTCGATTTTATTGTTTCATATGGACATGACGTATTTCCGAATCTGCGCATTTCACTTCAAATACTTCTAAAAATTGCTGTTTCAACTAAAAGCTGTGAGCGGTCCTTCAGCAAAGTAAACCTTATTTTGTCTTAATTACGTGCTTCAATGGATCAAGATCGTCTGGATGATCTTGCACTCCTTAGCATCGAAAGAGAACACTTGAGAATATCAATTTTAACAGCGAGATTGACGACATTCAAATCAAGGAAGATCCATTTATTTTAGATTATGTCTATTCGAGTCATGTATAATTAGTAGAGTATTTTTTTTTCAAATAAATTGTTTATAATCGTATAGAGAATTATTAGTCTGTATTGTATTTCATTAAAATATCATTTGCTTCAAAAAATGAACCATATAAACCGTAAAATTTCAAATTTTTCTTGGGGGCTCAGTGAGCCCCCAGAATTTTTCGGTCCGTCAAGGGGCGCAGAATTTGTGTCTTGCCCCCGGGCGCACATGACCCTAGCTACGCCACTG
>MUZC01000054.1:424329-435515 GCA_002072015.1 Radix auricularia | reverse complement strand
CGCCCCCCCCTAGCGACGCCACTGGACCCTAGCTACGCCACTGAAGATGCCCTCTCTGTAAATATTCAATAATAGAGACAGAAAGACACTTGTTTATGGACTGGACAGCAATACAACAAACTAAAACCACTTTAACACTACTATTAAAAGCGGGAACGATTCACCCAGTAAATGTAGATAAAGCGATTGCCTTGAACACAATCCCTAGATCCCACAACACAACCCAACATGTCACCAGCTTACGTCTGATAGCAGAATACAGACAGCATATTTGGCAATGCAGAAGGAATGTAAGATTTAACAAACACACATATACAGAAAACTTAATAGAGATCCTCTTTAGAGCTAAAATTCAAAATTTAATAGACCAAATTTAAAACAAATTAATATAGACTAAATTTAAATAAGAATACAACAAATTGGCGGGGCTGGAAACAGTCACTGTAAATACTTGTAAATATAAAATATAGTTTTTTTTGGTCCTTTTGTGTGCGTTAAATGTTCACCTCGGACAGTGTCTACGCTAAGAAATTCGCTCTTTCCTTTCAGAGAGGAAACTGCAGAATCAAGAAAAGGAGACACGGAGAAGTCCAAGGGGGAACAGCCACCACCCATGTTTCAACTTTTTTATGTTTCACACCATGTCACTTATCGTCCCCTTCATACCCATATTTCACTTCACGGGGAAGTCACTCAACTCACTATGTTTATTTTGTTATGTTTCACACAATGTCACTTATCGTCCCCTTCATACCCATTCCATATTTCACTCCACGGGGAAGTCACTCACCTCACCATGAATTTGTAGTCTCCTAACACGTTAACATTTAGTTGTCTGTTGTCTTTAACATTGTTTATTTGTATCATCAAAAATTTTGAAAAAAAAAAAACTGTAAGACCTTCAGCCAAAATAAAATGTAAATGCAAAAAATAAAAAATAAAAAAATAAAAAAAAAAATAACCCAAACTAAAGATGCAAAATACTTAGGAGTCATAATAAAAAAAATCAAACAAAACCTTAGGCTTTATAAAAAGAAACTTTTACAAATGTAACAAAGATATAAAACTAAAATGCTATCTCACCCTGGTGAGACCTATACTAGAATATGCATCTTCAGTATGGGACCCATCCACCAAAGAAAATATTGATAAGTTAGAACAAATCCAAAAAAGAGCTGCCAGATTCATTACTGGAGAATACTCAAAACTGACAAGAGTAACACCATTAGTTAAATCATTAAACCTTGAAACACTAGAGGATAGAAGAACCAAGAGTAAATTAGTAATTATACATAAGGCAATTAATTCTAATTTAGAAATACAACACAAAGATAACCTAATACAACCCTCAAATAGACATAAAGACAAAAACACCTTTCTTATTCCATATGCAAGAACAAACACATACAAGTTTTCTTTCTTTCCGTCCGGTATTCGGGCGTGGAATGGGTTGCCTGAAGAAACTAGGAAAGCCACCACTTTGTCATCTTTAAAACTCTAGTAAGAATACAGGACTAAACACAAACCATAGAAATACGTAGGACGCAATAATCTTCTGTACAGAAGGAGCGTCTGTAACATATAAGATATGTTCTGTACTAGTGAATTTAATTTGCTAAATATCTAATATAGCTTTGAGATGGTTTGGGGGGGGGAGGGCAGAATGTCAAGTGCCTAGGGGCCCTGAGTTTGTTAAGTCCGGGCCTGTCAATAGCCCACGTGCATGGCATTGATTGATGGCATACTAATGGATTAGCATGGAATAACTAATTTATGGAGGTCAGGTAATGTCTTATATGGTTCACCACATCACTGCTGAATTTTTCATTTTTATAACTCTACAGACCTCTATGATATTCTTGTGGCTCTGGGTCTAAAACAAGACCTGCTTGTGGAGACTTGGCTGCGTAAAAAAAAAGGGGAGGAGTTGCCTTCCAACTGTTCAGCTCATTTCAAGGTATCATTACAATTCAAAACAGCATAAGGCTAGAGAGTGTTAGTCGAGTGTCTCAATGATGGGGTAACCTATCCTAGTGAGTTGTAGTGCACATTCTCAAGTCAAAAAGTTATGTGTTGCCAGTGACTGGTACCTAATAGATAAAACTCAGCAAATGTGAAGACACATTGCTTGCAATGTCAGGTAGACATATTTTGGACCTTACTCCTAAGTGATTCATTTCTAATCTGAATAAAACTATAAATTAAAAATGTGTTTATTTCCAACTTGCTATTTTTAGTCTGCATATAAATTATAAATAATTTTTGTTGTTGTCATTCTAAATAGGTGTATCGAGTTAAAAATATCACATTACCAAATGGAGTAGCATTTAGTGAGGAAAAAGATCATTCAAAGTGGGCAGTGGCTGCAGGCAATTCTTTCAAATTAACTGTCAGATCTGAAAGGGTAATTTTATTTAATAAACTCTTTTTAGGCACTTTAATTTTTCTGAATGAGGTTATTGTGAATACTAAAGAATATCCCCTACCTGAATGTTCAAACCAACTGGGAGTGTGGTGGTAAATACCAGTGAGTTGATTAAATGTTGTATTTTTATCATTAAAATTTTACTTTAAGAAATAAGTCACACATAAATACTGTCTGTATTTCATTCTAATTTAGTTTCAATTTGTCGTCAAAATTGTATTTGTATTTTTTAAATACATCGATCCTTTTGAAGGTTGAGAGGCTTAGCTAAGAATATATGGGATGCAAAACTTATACTTATTCATTTTTTAATTGGTTGTTGGGAATAGATGGGTTAATTATTTTCCCTTCTACAAGATTAGGAGGGGCTCACCCAATCATGTGTGTCATGTTTTTCGGCCACTTGAATTTCATAGTGGGGTAGCATTATCTTTTACCATACTTTGTCGCCCTTAAGAAAATTAGCCCTCCGCCCTTTTTACAATGAAAGTGCATGCTGTTTATAAAAAAAAAATTTTAAATTCACTTATGACTTATGGATAACTTATAACAGTAGAAATTTCTAAGATACCACGGTAAAATTTTAAAGTTATAATTTTAAAATTTGGCAATTATTTAAACAATTTAATGTTATAAATTAATATAAATGTTTTAAAAAAAGATCTACTTCTTATTGATTATTAATGTTACAAATGTAACATAACAATGGACTGCCTTAAATCTATTTTATAAATTTTTCCTGTTGTGGTTGATAAAATTTGATTACAGAGTTTTAATAACAAAAGTGTATAATCTTTAGTTCTACTACTACTAGTACTGGTGCATTCCTCAGAATTCCTGATCACTGAACTTTACTCAGCAGATTTTTAAATATAAATTTTTCTCTTTCTAAAAAAAAAATATTAAAGTTCTTCAAATTTTGAAACCTTACTCCCCCTTCCCCACCACTTTCCTGAACATTGACCTTTTCATCATTGTGATGGAGCAGACATCAAATGATTGGACTTGCATAGGCGACAACAGAATGGAAAGTCAATTCAATCGCGGTGGAGGAACAGTATGTTTACAAAATCCGAATGTGTGGTCAGCCTTTAAAAAGTCTATTGCAGTTTATGAGGAATGTTCAACTTAACTGTGGCCTCTTAAAATTGTATTTTTATAATGCAGCAAATAGTATAAATCCAAGCATTTATGTATTCATTGCTTTAAATTTGATTCCTGAATGTGCTAAGTGAAAGATTTTAATTTTTAAAAGTTTTAGTTATTATTATTATACTTTAAATTAACAGTACTAAATGGTTTGATAATTTTTTACCCTTTTGGATTAAGTTTAAGTGATTTTGTTGTTACAAAATATTTATTATCTATTTTGATTGTAAATAGGATTTAATAATCATTCACCCAATCTGCTTCCACTTTTTCTTGATAATTGTTAACATTAACTGGATGAATATTCACAATGTCTAGTAGTAGTTTATAAAAATATTTGGTTACAACCACTAGTACTTAGTAGAATTTGTATGGTTAAGTTTTGCCCTTCATAGTATTCATAGCAGAATTAACTGTATTTTTATATTAAAATTATACATATATATACAAGCTTCAGTTAAACTGGCAAAGAAAAGTAGTTTATAAATAAGTAATACTTTATTCATCATTGCAAAAAATTTCAAATGAGGGCATTCCGATGTAGCCTTCCTAAGTTACAACTTTCAAGATTATATTAAGTTTTTGTAAATATTTTTTCAGAGACTTTACACTTTTTATATTGTGAAATAAAAGTTTTTTTATTATTTCTATCTACATTTTCATATATATCTAGTTCCTATTCTGTTCTACAAACATTCTTGATATCTTTCTCTCCCTTTCTTCCCCATTCTCAAATTTAAAAAAAAAGATGTTAAAAAGATGTCAAAATGCTATTTATTATGTATCATGAACATATTATGAATATGTATTGGGTTCATTCATAAAAAGTGTGTAAAAGTTTTGTATCAAAATACATTTTTACACTGGCAGACCATTCCAATCAGGCTGGTAGGCAACATACAAGTTGACTGAAGCAGTTAGGGTGAGATAATAGGTGCAGAATATTTTTTTTATTGCAAATGTCTCTACAGTAGTTCATAAGCTATTGATCCATTTTAAAAGTTCTTGAGGACAGCTTATCAAAGAAACTGATGTTACAATATGTTGATGTTTCATTGATTCAGATGGTCTGTACTATACAGATGTGTACATTGGCAAGTTTCTTGATAGCTTTTTTTTCATCTTATAGTGATGTGATGTTGGTATTTAAATACAATTACAATTTTGAGATGTTATCTCTGGTATGATCACATTGCAGAAAATGTTTTTCTGAATTTTTTTTCTTATATGAAGCTTTCTTCTAAAGAAAAATCCAAGATGCACTTTTGAAACCAATCATGGTAGAATTCCAGAAATTATACAATATAGTTTTGTATTTCCCCACTGATAAGTGACTAGTGCCATGTTAAGTATGTGAATGGTGACAGCACTGGATAACCATTTATAATGGACTGTAAAATTGAAGAAAATTGGCCCTTGGATTTTCCAGGATAATATCCTTGTAGAAAGGCCTGTTTTGAAATATAGAAGTTGGCTTCGAAATGATTTCACCCATGGATTCTTCATTTAAAGGGCATGCAGTCTGGCACCTCTCCTCCTGTTGTTACTGCTGAAGCATTTCTTCTCTGGGAAGAAGATGAGGCCAGAATGATGCTCAATCTGGCACAGTGGGGTCAGGAAGTCCTCAAGCTTGACCTCTTCTCCTTCTTCTGGGGTAGCATTAGGCATCATGTATGACTCCAATTCAAGTTGACCATCATGAGTTTCAATGACAATGACCTTTTGAAAAAAAAATAAAGCTGACATTTTTAATTACAACTTAAGCACAACTTTTCATTTGAAAATACAAAAATACATGTAACATTTACCAATTAAGAGTAAAACAAAATGTTGATGTGCATATTTATAAATGTAAAAATTAGGGCTCCGGAAAATAGTGATTGAACTGAGTGACAATTTTTTATTTATTTATTAATAAAGGATTGATTATTAATAATTGTTTCCTTTTTAAAGCACAAACTTCATTTAAATTTAAAAAAAAAAGATTTTTACAGTGTAAACTTTGAAATAAGGTCTTTTATAAGGAAAATGATATAAACAAACTTAAAAATGATTTTTTTATTGCTTTTAGTTAATAACAAGATGTAAATTCATTGACATTATATTGAACTACTTATATTTAAATAAAAAAGTGCTAATTGTCTGTTTTTACTTCCCTTAAAATTTTCAGTTTAATGACCTCATACATTGTATTTTTAGCTTAATCAAAATTATTATTCTGTAAATTTACAAAAATTTAAAGTAATCGATAACAACCCTATTAAAAATATATCATCAGTCCTGTGACAGTTGCAGTTTTAGGGGTTGTTCCCAAATACCATAATTACAATTTCGGTTGGGGCTTTTGGTCTAACTAAAGATATGATGTTCATGGACACAGACAAGATCTCCCACATTCTCCTATCTTGATCGACAGCCAATAATTCATTTAATCTCATCACTGTCCATTCCTTTAGTTCAGCCTAACTTTTCCCACTATTGGTCTTGTGTTCTAGACAAGAGATGTTGAGAATTTTTCAGATGAAGTTGCTTTCAAATACCTGCAGCTTGCTTTCAGTTGTTGCTAGTAGTTTCAGATTCACATTGGCTTTAATGAGAAATATATATTAAATCTCAAAATATGGTTACCTTAAAGAAGTAAGTAGGTACAGAAACTTCACCATCACCCAGTACTTCAAACTGTCATCCACGCTGTAATATAAATTTTAATTTGAAAGAATTTTTCAACTGTCTACCGTAATTACAATTTCTATCCCTTAAAATGACAGGAGCATTAAAGTAAACTAAAGGAATTTATAACATTTCTGGTGTTTTTTTTCTTCCTAATAAGCATTTTACTGGATTTATTTTACTTCAGTATTATTCTTGAATTAGGACAGCCATTTGGGAGCAATTGTAAAATTATTTTTATGGCATATTTAGACCTACAAAAAGAGTGAACCAAAAACTAGTGTATTCGGATTAATCCATTTGATTAGAATTTTACAGTTAAAATACTTTAACACAAAGACACTTAAAAAAACTTACATAGGCAGGAATAATGGACCTGAGCAAACATACACCCCCTTGTTTTCTAACAGAACGTAGCATTCCAGATCAGACTATTTGGAAACAATTGATGCACATTTCATATTATTATTATTATGTAATATAAATTTTAATTTGAAAGAATTTTTCAATTGTCTACCATAATTACAATTTCGGTTGGGGCTTTTGGTCAAAGGGTCAGCTTTAAAAAAATTGACCTTGATTGAAAAAGAAATTTAATTGTAATGGCAATAGTCAAACTTTACTTACCTTATGTCCATCACTCCCCCCCTCCCATTACAGAATTAAATCACTTTGGAGGAATTTTACTGCCTTTCTTAGCTGAGCCTTTGTTCGGCAGTTGTTGTACAATTTTCTCCATTCAGAAATTAATCTTGATGTGACAATTCTGGTTCTTCGAGCACAACTGTCATGGTAACTGGCACCTGGGTAAAATCGCTGGTTCAAATCAGCACCAACTTCTAATTCCCTCTGGCGAGTAGGGATCTGCCTCATCAAGAAGTAAATAAATATTACATGGCCGCACTTAGTTTGAGCCAATGGTTGTAATCTTGCAGTTGAAAAATTTCTGACTAAATTGGTTCTTAATTTATGCTTGTTCTTAAGAGCATCCATATTGTGGTCAAACCTTAATTATTCAAAATTAATACTTCACATATCTCTAGTTGATTATATTCAAAATAATATGCACCATGCTACAAACATTTCCAGGGGATGGGTTCGTATTACATTAAATGAAATCAATACTTTTAGTTATGTCTCGTATATAAGGGATTTATAGTCAAAAACTTTGTTTTTACGGGATATTTTATTATATTATGAATTCAATTTTCAATCCCTAGAGTTCAAAGTTAATACTGTATTAAACAGTTAAGCTTTTAAAATTATACATTCAACTATTTTTATATACTTTGGAGTGGGCCCTCATCGTAAATCGATTTATGAGAAATAGAGTTATTCTCCTTGATGTATGTTTTTTTTTTAATTGGTTATTCCACTTAGTCCAGAAAGCTCTCGCTGAAAGATACCTATAAATTTTCAAAAATAAGTTCTAAATCCGCTTTATCGATCCTGTATGGGAGTTAAAGATTATTGAACTCAACTTTCTAACTTTCCAAAAGCACTAAGTATGAGTAGCAGGTTCAAATAGACCGTCATTTAAAATGTCTGTTCGTCTTTTCGTTACCTCTGTTACACAGAGCATTCTGTGGACACTGGTATTTTCCCTCTGTGTTAACACACTCCATTGTTGGGTGGCACGTGTGACCTTCACCTTCCCCATTGCATTCATTCACATCTAGAAATAAGACAAAACAGAACACATCATAACGCAGTGTATAGATCTGAAATAAAGATATCATTTAACTAGACATATTCTAAAGATTTAATTCACAAATATTCTGTGTCTCCTTTTACCCAATAAACTTTATGACAATTATATTATTTTTCCTAAACCCAAAGAATTAGTGACAACCTAGTGGTGTCTTTGACATCCGCGGGATTACCATTTAGATAGTTTATGACCGGGGTATAGCTATAACAAGGTTATGACTATCCCTGGGGTATGACTATGAATAGAGTATGAATATGGCAAAAATATGAATATGACCGGGGTATGAATATGATGAAAAGATACGGCTATGAAAGGGGTATGACTATAAAAGGGTTATACCAATGACAGCATTATAAAATATTTAAGCCCGATTAAAATTGCTCTCGTTTGGTATTTAAACTATTTTGACAACCACAACGTATAATTACTAATGAAACTACAGCAAGCTAGACTGATACTTGAGTGACATGAGGTCAATATAATCAATGATAGCAGGTTCCAGATAGCCTCCCCAGGTCCAGGTGAAAGTCCCAGTATATTAAGTCTGAGATAACCCAATGCCATGCAAGACACAAGCTTATGATGACCTGCTAATTGAAAAGTTTTTATTTGACCAACCGGGACTTAAGATAAATTCATAAGTTGTAGAAGGAAAGGCCACTTTCTTTGCCTAACATATTTTTATATTTATGTTAGATTAAGTTGTAGAAGGAAGGGCCACTTTCTTTACCTAACATATTTTTATAGCTATGTTTGATTAAGTTGTAGAAGGAAGGGCCATTTTCTTCAACTAACATATTTTTATAGCTATGTTTGATTAAGTTATTTTTTCCTGCTTATTTGAACATCAAAATATGATTTTAAACATTATCAACAGTATATAAAAAAAATTTTATAGTTAAATACAGTTTTTGTTTTTGGTTAGTTTTATCACGTCTAATCAAATCATTTCCTCCTTAAAACAAAAAATTAATAAAAGCTAAATTCATGACCAGGTTATGTATTTTTTTAAAAGATAAAACATGACAATTTTAATGTTCAATTATTCATTCTAGGTTGACCATATTTCTATGCCACCTACATTTAAAATAGATTAGAAGCCCACGTAGGATCAGTCTATGCTTCACCTGAGCAACATTCAGCAACTATTTTATATTTTTATATTAAACACAAATAAAAGATTGAGGCATACGACCAGGTGCACCCAGTGACTCATCTAATTACAGTTGTTCCCCCCCCCCCCCCCCCCCCCGAATGAAATACCAAAATAAAAACGAAAATACCAATGGAGTTTTGTCCCTTACAACCAGCAAACATTTACGTCAATTGTCATTAATAAACTGACCCCACACAAAAACAACAAATACAAAGATTAATCAAATATAAATATATAAAAATAATTTTTAACGAAATCAAATAGTAATCCAAAACAGCTCTCACAAACAACTCATACACGTACGAGAATTTCCGTTTTTACAATTGCAATAAAGTACATTTATTTGTGTAAGCGCATAGTGAATATGGTTTTTAAACCATTTGAGATATCATTTAAGATCTTGTAAGTTAAATTGCGATCCTCGTCTGTGACACGAGTTAAAAAGAGACTGATGAGATCACAGCACCAAAAGTGTTCCACAACATCTCGAGTAATACACGAAAATATTGAGCCATGTTTGGCCCGTGATTGGCCCATATTTAGCCCATGTTTGACTCAGTCAAAAGAACTGTTTTCGTTAAATCACATCTGTGGTCAAAAGTTCAGCTATTATCCAATGTTTAAGTTAATTAAATGTTTCCATTAAAAGTCTTTTGTTTTATAGGCCACGTAATGTGGTGTCAATACAATGTCTGTTGTAGATACCCATAAGTAGTTAGCGGCACTCAGCCTCGATGTCGCTTCGTGCAATAAGCTAAACGGCAAAAGTTGCATGAAACCAAATTCTGGCTGGTCGTAGAAGTCATTTAGTTTATTCTATGACCCCGGTCGATTTTTATTCACACAGATAATCAAAGTCAGTCCAAAGATCAAAATGTTTAGGATAATTTCGAATGAAATATGATTCTACAATTTTATCTAACTGTATGAAGTCAACTGGCAATGACATTCTTTGCGATTGACAGACACATTGACACAGTCAGACACGGATCTACCTAAGCACAGATTGACAGACACATATCACACTGACACAGTCATTGACAGACACATGTCACATTGACACAGTCAGACACGGACCTACCTAAGCACAGATTGACAGACACATGTCACATTGACACAGTCAGACACGGACCTACCTAAGCACAGATTGACAGACACATGTCACATTGACACACTCATTGACAGACACATGTCAAATTGACACAGTCAGACACGGACCTACCTAAGCACAGTGTGCCATAATGATTGTCCGGCCACGAAGAAAGGTAGCCCTCCAGACAATCGCAGTAGTACCATCCGGGCATGTTGACACACACGGAGTGGTCATGGCATTTACCAATGCCAAGGTCACATTCATCGATATCCGAAATATTGGAGCACAGTGTCTATAGTGTACATAGAAGAATGTTTACATATGAGACAGTGTTTACATCTAAGACATTATTTACATATGAGACAATGATTTAAATGTGGGACAGTGTTGTAAATGTGGGACAATGTTTTAAATGTGGGACAATGTTGTAAATGTGGGACAATGTTTTAAATGTGGGACAATGTTGTGAATGTGGGACAATGTTGTCAATATGGGATAATGTTGTAAATGTGGGACAATGTTGTAATTGTGGGACAATGTTGTCATATAGGACATATGGGAAATATCTTGTGCGGAGTGTCTACTGCTACGACAAAGTAACGCCAGACAACCCGCAGGGATGTGGCTGGTGCTACGACATGTCGTAACGCCAGCAACATTCACGCCGGCTTATATATTATATCATTTGTTTGGCTTATATATCATATCATTTGATTGGATTTATATAATAGATCATGTGTTTGTCTTATATATCGGATCATTTGTTTGGCTTATATATCATATCATTTGTTTGGCTTATATATCATATCATTTGATTGGATTTATATAATAGATCATGTGTTTGTCTTATATATCAGATTATATGTTTGGCTTATATATCAGATCATTTGTTTGGCTTATATATCATATCATTTGTTTGGCTTATATATCATATCATTTGTTTGGCTTATATATCATATCATTTGACCAATGGAGTTTTGTC
>MUZC01000054.1:364002-377925 GCA_002072015.1 Radix auricularia | reverse complement strand
GTAGGGGACAGGGGCTGTTAATTGGGGAGTGTAGCCAACATTTGCTGAGACACATGTCCACAGATCTGGTAGATCTAGTGATTTGATACTTATCTAAACTCAGAGAAAATAAGGGCACGCACCTGATAGGTAACAATTGACATTGGAGTGTAAGGTTCACTTTAGTATTGTTTGAATAATGTAACATATACGTTTGTGGGCCCGTTTAGTATTGGTTTTAATATTCGACTTTGGATTCACAAGCACTATAGACGTCTGCGTTTTGTTGGCACATGCCCACGTGTATCTGGTTTATTGCCCGTGACCAACTCTTGTTATCGGCCCTTAACTCGTTAGTTCTCCACGCACCTGCTTATAGCAGTACTAACAAGCTGGTCTGTGAGTGGACTGTGGTGTCTACAATGTACAGTGGAGCGGTCTGGGCATGCGTGCAATCTCTCCCAGCAGACCTCTCTCAACAAACTCTCTCCATTGTTTGGTCTAATCAGTGTAAGGTCAGGCGAATGGTGAGAACCTGGTGACTCAAGCCCATACCGCAACGTGACCCTGTCTTAAGTACTTCTCTAACATACAACACATGACCCTGTCTGAAGTACTTCTCTAACACACAACACATGACCCTGTCTGAAGTACTTCTCTTACATACAACACATGACCCTGTCTGAAGTACTTCTCTAACACACAACACATGACCCTGTCTGAAGTACTTCTCTAACACACAACACATGACCCTATCTGAAGTACTTCTCTAACATACAAATCTGCTTTTATAGCACTCTCACTCTATGTAGCTCTGTATTTGGTCAGCTTGGTTGTGTTTATATGACGTCCTGTAGCTCTGTATGGCATAATGACTAGGGAACCTAACCTAAGGATATGTCTCGATTATGGACTAACCGATTTAAGCTGCGTTGTAAATAAACGTAGAGAAAAGTAAGAATAAGACACGGCATTTGTCTGAAATCACGAAGGTGAGGTAACCAGACATTGTATTATACACTTGCAGCATTTTAGAGGCATTGGGAAAGGTTTGCTTGTGTGTGTGTCTTGGCAAGGGGAGGAAAGAATGGCAATATAAACATAATTTGTTCAGTGATCAGAGATAACTTCAGATCTTGTCTTTCGCCAAAGCAGTTATAACTCAGCTTGCTCAGGCACTACACATAATCTATGGTCCCGATGTCCTACACTTAATCTATGGTATTGATGTCCTTCACATAATCCATGGTCCTGATGTTTTTCACATAATCCATGGTCCTGATGTTTTTCACATAATCTATGTCCTGATGTCCTACACATAAGCCATTGTCCTGATGTCTTACACTTAAGCAATGGTCCTGAGGTCCTACACATCTGCCCTTTCCTCTGCATACTCCAATTTTTTTAGCCATGATCCTGTGGCCGTTAAGTCTAAATGTCCATACCAATTGACCTTAAAGTCAACATCGCACCATGCGACCATTCATTTTCTCCACTGACCTCCAGCTTTGTGGGCACGTTTCTAATTACTAACTTAATCTTGACTCTCACGTCTCGCGTCCACCAGAGATTGTGGCTCTAGGCGCCCTGCTTGTCTTCTCATGGAGTCATCGTTGACCTGATACATCTACATAAGATTACATGTATTCACTTGGACACCAGACAGCTTGAGACATGTACGGGTATTGAAACTTGACTTCAATTAATTGGGCTTGACAAAAGAGGACATTTTGCTCACATGATTCATTTCAAACACGTAACTTGTTGGTATCAATACAGGACACCTGATTTTTTTACTGATGGAATGACTTATTTATTTTTGTTGAGTTGGGCCAGATGTTTGGATTTACTCTCCTACGTCTTGCTGAGGAAGACAGGCGGTTTTTTTGGTTTGTTTTAAATATTTTTTTAAAATTATGGGTGAACCATTGCATTATATTTATTACGTTGTAACTTGTACGCAGTACATTTTTACCCGTAGAGCGAGTGCACCATTACATGTAGAGCGAGTGCACCATTACATGTAGAGTGAGTGCACCAACACCTGTAGAGCGAGTGCACCATTACCTGTAGAGCGAGTGCACCATTGCCTGAATAGCGAGTGCACCATTACCTGTAGAGCGAGTGCGCCACCACATGTAGAGCGAGTGCGCCACCACACGTAGAGCGAGTGCGCCACCACACGTAGAGCGAGTGCGCCACCAGCTGTAGCCAGCACAGCTCAGCCAAGTAACGAGGAAATAACCAGATCGCTACATGTTCACCTGAATGTTGACAACGTCACGATCGTCCTGGTCACACGGGATCTACCGCTGCTGTTTAAACACGGGACACGTGACTGTGACGTCACGGTAAGTCAGCGAGGTTCCTTCTTGTCCTTACACCAACCTGTGAACGTAGGACTTACCGCTCAAGTGATCTGCTGTTGTGGGGTGGCCAGGGCTTCTAAAACCTTTCAAAATGATGGCTTAAAAGCCACGGCACAACTGCTGTGTTTGTACTTGGAATATTTTCAGTTTGTGGAAAGTTGACTATAAAAGACCTAACTACAATTTTGATCATTGTAATCCAAGTGTAGGGCTATGCTGTATCAAACTTATTGAGAAGCACTGGGGCTAAGTTAGTTGGGGGGGGGGGGTCAACCAAATGTTATAGGGAGACAAATGTCTGGTCAAGAAAAGAGCTTTAGCCCCATTCCTGTGAGACTTATATTGTTATTGGTCTCTTTAGGCTGTTTTAATGTAGAGCAGTGGTTCCCAAAGTGGTCCCTACGGACCCCCAGGGGTCCGCGGAACCGTTCAGGGGGTCCGTGGTCAATTAAAATAAATTTGGGGGTCCCTGAACAACGTCAGGGGGTCTGCAGAAGGTTTTAAATTATTATAAAATTATGTGTTTTTTAAAATTATTACGGAAATAAAAATAAAGAACAATGTAAACTGTTATTGAAATTTTAAGTCCTGAGTAAAATAAAGTTGTTTGATCTAAGAACAGAAAAAGAACTATGATATTCCAACAGCTGTAACCAATCAAAATGCTTGGTTAATTGAAAGGCTTATTAAGTTTGATGCGTGAGAAAGGCAGAGACACAATATGTAGGTCATAAAAATACAATCTCTAAGCGGAAATGACGATGATTGCAGGGTTGGGTAAATTGTGACGTGACGTTAAGTTAATATTAATCCAAGGCAGAAGGAATCCAGCTTTGCATTGATACCCCATTTGATATGATTGGACGATTCTAAATACATGAATCAGGGCAGCAAAATTTCTTTTTTTAAAATTCATAATTCGACCTAACATCTTTTTATAGAGAATTAGCAAAATAATACTTTAAAATATTTTCTAATATATTTTCTGATAAATTAAAAAAAAATATTGTTAACATTTTAAAAAATGCTTTAAAAATCTTAGTAGAAATCTATATTGAAACAGAAAGCTCACCTGGATCCCCCTTTTTATTTTCAAAGTTTTAGATGGCGCAGTGACAGTGAGACACCAAAAATAGTTTATGCTGCTAAATGCATAACTTGCCTACAATAAACGAGGAAACAGTGATTTAACAGTATGTCTTCTGTGTAATCAAACTTTCCAAACATGAGGCTGAGGAATATTTAATGAAAATCCTTAGTGATAATAACTTAACGATTTAATGTATTTTTTGAAGCAGCCCAAAACACATATTTGAAAACACCGTCACTTCAACAACTCATAAGGACAACATCTAAGCAAGATGACTAAATGACGATGGACTGTGTGCATACTACAATATTTCTTTATTGGTTGCAAAGTCTGAAAAGCCCAACACAATAGTGAAGAACTTATTTTACCAGCTTTAAGTGGGGTGATAAGCACTGTGTTGCACAAACCAGCTTTCAACATAAAAAAAACAAAACAATTCCACTGACCAATAATTCAGTCCCAAGAAAGATTAGCAAAATGTCTCGTGTGTTGAAAATTCTTTATGTTGAGTACTTAAAAAACGTCTGAATTTTCTCTACAACTTGACGAGTCCACTTTACCAGGAAATGAGGCTTTACTTTTAGCTTGTGTAAAACTTTGTTAAAGAAGAACAATTTTGCCAAGACCTATTATTTACTAAATGTTTGGAAACAGATATGAAATGTGAGGCGTTCTTTGCTGATTTAAAATAGATTTTTCCATGAAAAAGCTATACCCTTGACTAGTATCATTTCTGTTGCTACTGACGGTGCTCGGGCAATTGTAGGAAGATACCGAGGCTTTCTGACACACTTAAAACAAGCTGTTCCAAATGTATGTTCAGTGCATTGTGTCATCATTCATCGACATAATTTAGTTGCAAAAATCTGAGTGAAGTTTTGCATGGATCACTAGATCATGTCAAGTGAGCAGTTAATAAAATCAAAATGAATGCCTTCAATAGTTGCTAAAAGTAGTAGGGGATGGAGGAATCAGGTCGAAAATCGGTGGGGCAGCCCCACCGACGTCACTTCCGGTCTATGACGTCACATAGGGTGGGCGTGGTTACTTCCGGGTTATGGTTGGGGTCATTTCCGGTTATGGGTGGGGGTCATTTCCGGTTATGGGTGGGGGTCATTTCCGGTTATGGGTGGGGGTCATGTCCGGTAGGTGTGGTACCAAGATGGTGTCCAAGATGGCGACCAAGATGGTGTCCAAGATGGCGGCGAACATGTCTGAACTTGTTGTTTCAACCAAGACGACTGGCGCCAAACACGTAAGTTATTTCCCTTTGTTTTCTTTTATTTATTAGTTATTGATTTTATTTTTAAAATATTTTATTAAATATTACAGTGGTTCTCAGATTATATAATAGTTAGATTTTTAAATTTTTTATTTTTTAAAAATATTTCAATAGTTCTCAATGTTTTATATAATATGTAATTATATTATTTTTTAAATTATTTATTATTTTTAAAATTACACTGGTTCTAAATGTTTTATACAATAGCGTAATTTTTATTTTAAATATTTCAAGGGTTCTCAATGTTTTATATAAAAGGTAAATTTTTACACTCTTTTTCTTATTTTAAAATTTAAAATGTTTCTCAATGTTTTATATAATAGCTAAATTTTTATTTTCTCTTATTTTAAATATTACAATGGTTCTCAATGTTTTACATAATAGATATTTATTTAAGTTTTTAGATTGATTATTATTTTTTAAACATTTACAGTGGTTCCTAAGCTTTTATATAATAGCTAAATTTTTATTTTGATTATTTTCAATATGAAAATGGTTCTCAAACTATTTCATGTGTATTTTTTAATTATTTTTTTATGGGTTTCATGTTGCTGGGTGATGTATTTTTATTGAGGGTATCCCTGTTGGACAGGTTTTGTTGGTGACGGTTTTAATTATAGTAAAGTAGTGGGGCTGATGCTGGTATATTTTACAATCAGGAATGGGGGGCGCCAGCAAGATACTTGTATTTTTGGGTTTATCACATAGGCGTTGTATAGGTGTAGTGGTATAAGGTATGTACAGGACTTCATGAAGGGGTGGCGGATTTAATTATAGTAAAGTAGTTGGGGGTGATGGTATAGGTTACAAGCAGAAATGTTGGCGCCGGCGGGTTATTTGCATGGTTGGGGTTATCACATTGGCGTAGGATAGGTGTAGTGGTACAAGGTATGTACAGGAAGTCATGAAGTGGTGTTATATTGTGTTGGTTTAGCTTAAAGCAATAGTTCAAATAGGATGGTGGGATCTTACGGCTTAATTAATATAAGTTTTTAAAATAAATTAGTGCTGTGTCCAGGGCAATTAATGCGTTGGGTTAGATTAAAAACAATAATACAAACGAAGAGAGGGGTGTGGATGGGAGCAATGTTTATGAGATAGAGGCTGATTTCTTTCTTTCTTTCTTTTCATGTTTTTATAGGATCTTTTTAACAAAAGTAGCGGTTCTCGTGGTCTTTTTTTTTTTAGCGGTTCTCGCGGTCTTTTTAAAGAAAATGTCTATTTAGTTCATAGTTTTTCTTAATGCTTTTGTAAGTTAAACGATGTTTTATTTCTTCATTTTCATGGTCTTTTTTATTACATTTTTCTGACTTTTAGGGTATTACCTCATGTGTAGGAACACCTTTTTAAAGTTCAAGGGTCTCTTTGGTTGTGTTTTTTCTGAGTTTGAGGTTATTAGCTTAAGTCTAGGGAAACTTTTATAAATGCAGTGGAGTTATTTTCTTCATGTTAAGGGTCTCTTTGGTTATGTTTTTTCTGACTTTGAGGTTATTAGCTTAAGTCTAGGGAAACTTTTATAAATGCAGTGGAGTTATTTTCTTCATGTTTGCTCTGACTTTGAGGGTGTCACCTTGAGCCTAGGAATAGTTTTATAAGGTCAGAGGAGTTGTTTTCTTGATAACCTTAATCACAGGGACAATTTTCAGGGTCTTTTTGGTTGTGTTTTTCTTATTTTAGGTTTATAAGTCTAGGAACAGTTCTCTAGAGGAGTTATTTTCTTGATAACCTTAATCACAGGGACAAGTTCCATGGTCTTTTTGGTTGCGTTTTTTCTGACTTTGAGGTTATTAGCTTAAGGCTAGGGAAACTTTTATAAATTCAGTGGAGTTATTTTCTTGATAACCTTAATCACAGGGACAAGTTTCATGGTCTTTTTGGTTGCATTTTTCTTATTTTAGATTTATAAGTCTAGGAACAGTTCTCTAGAGGAGTTATTTTCTTGATAACCTTAATCACAGGGACAATTTTCATGGTCTTTTTGGTTGCGTTTTTTCTTATTTTAGTCTAGGAACAGTTCTCTGTCATCAAAGGAGTTATTGTTAACATGTTTTTTGTTACTGTGAGGTTTTCAGCCGAGTCATGTTTTAACCTCAATGCTAGTGACCAGACAACAAACTCACTAGTCTTTCCCTTGCGTTTTACACACGAACCTGTAGTCTGTACTGATTTGAAGGTGTCGCTGTCAGGTGTTATTTTCGTCTCTGGTTGGTATGTTACTAAGACTTGGCATCGTCTAAGGTCAGATAAGAGTCAAGCACCTGGAAACGCATATTTCATATGCCTATGTAGGGGTGATAACTGCGTTTTTTAAAAATTATTTCCCTTTGGTTAATTTTTTATTAATTAAGTTTAGAGGCATTTTTCCAAGTACGAGGGAGTTATTTCCTTCATCTTTTTCTTACTTTAAGTAAAGACTTACCTTAAGTCCAGGAACAATTTTCTGCCTTCAAAGGAGTCATTGTTAACATGTTTTTTCTGACTTTGAGGTGATATAAGGTTAAAGATTCTCATTTACTTGTACCCCATATGATCTCGGTGTTCCATTTGATAAGTTATAAAAGGGTACTTGGGGTATGTTTCAGGTATTTTAGTTTAGTTCAATAATATTATTATTTAAACTTGTAGAATTTTTTTAGGTGCGTCAGGTAGTTTTTGATAAAGTGGGTATGGGTTTGTAATTTGACCACACAACGGGTGTTTTTAAATTAGGGAATGTTATCCACCAGAGGTGATTTTTTTAAAAAAAGAAAATTTCAATTTATCTTTTCTGTAAAGCAATTTTACTTTTGACAATATGTTTTCTGACTATTGTATTTTTTGTGAAGCTAATTTTAAACGTAAACGAGTGTATTTTTTTGGGTCTATGTTTAAACGTAAAACGTAAATTGTAGTGTAAAATAAATATTTTCTTGTATATTTATAAGGAAGGTTATACTTTATAATAAATTTTATAAGGTACTCGTTGCTAGATATTTTTGTGGAGGTGAATATTTTGTACTCATGACGGTTCGGGTCACTGCGCCAACTGGTATTAAAAGTGTTATTGAGCAGGGGAAAACACCCCCAGCAGGCACTCGCGCAAACAGTTTAATTTGATGACGGTTTTCTAACAGGTCATAGGTCGCATATTTTACTATGTATAGGCGTTCGTCTTATGAGTTAGTGAGTGGAGGTAGTCTTTTGTAGTTTTTTACCAACCCCCAGTGGTTGTTCATTTTATGTTTCGTCACAGATATGTATCGAACCAGTAGAATAAGTCATAAAATTAACACCTCTCTACTCGAGATGGTTTAAACTTTTTTGTTTGAGTAATGTTATAAGCTTTGAGTATTACAAAGGTGGGCTCATACTGTCCCCTGGTAGGGTATTTTTTCATTAAGGCTCTAAGTTTTTTCGTCTTGTATTGTTAATAGGTGTGATAGAAAGTCCTCGATAAAGACTAGTTGTATATTGTTTTATGAGTTTTTAAAGATGATATGAAGATGTTTTCTGTGTTAGTAAGGTTCAGAATAGTTAAGGGATGGGTAGATAACCAGGATAACGTGAAGTGTTGTACTAGGTGGGACGAAAGTATAGTCAGGTAAGTAAGGTTTAGAAAGTTTTAGGGACGGGAGGTGTTTTTCACATCAAGGACGGTTTTACCAAACCGTTGATGAAGTTAGTCTGATGCTGAAAACTTTAGAAAATATTTATGTAGCGGGTGGTATCTCTATCACGGACTGTAAGGATGTATAGTATATAGGTTGTTGAATTAGTAAATTGTTGTCTACCAAGTTTGTGTTTGCACTAAAGTTTACAAGTATGTTAGGGTAAAAAGAGGAGGGAAGGTATGACCTCTGACCAACTTTGGCTCGCGCAGGTAAAGGAATGTACGTGCTTGTGCTAACCATAAAAATTTTTTATCTTGCGGTCAACGACTGCCCACTGTTTATCACTAATGCATGGCACGGACAGGAATGTACGTGGCGCATTTCATGGTTCCAACAAATTTTTTAATCTTGGTCTTTGACTGGAGTTTTACTCACGTTTGGCTTCAACTAAGCTTAAGTAAAGGCATGAGTAGGTAACCATGATAAACTGAAGTGTTGTACTATGTGTGATGAAAGTGTAGGGAAAGACAAAACTTTAGAATAGTTAAGTGATGGGTAGATAACCATTATAAAACTTAAGTGTTGTACTAGGTGCGAGGAAAGTATAGTCAGATAAGTAAGGTTTAGAAAGTTTTAGGGACGGGAGGTGTTCGCAGCAGGGGCGGTTTTACCAAACCTTTGAAGTTTGACGTCTGTTTGTGAAAATTTTAGAAAATATTTATGTATCGGGTTGTATCCCTAACATGGAATGTAAGGATTTATGCAAGGTCAGTAAAAGTGTGGCAAACGCTAAGGGTGTGGGGTAAGGGTGATGGTAGTATGGTGCATGGAATAAGTGTTTATGTTGTCGGCAAGGGAGAACTACACTATACCGATTGAGTAACACTAACAGACTTGGAGGTTACGACTCGTGTTTGTAAAAGCGTGTAAGGCTAACGTTATTGCCTTGAACTAAGTAGGATGGGAGGACAAAAATTTGCTGCTCGAGTAATAGTAAATTTGGAGAAAGACGGACGATCGTGATAAAGAAAGGGATGGTCATGGTTAATTTTAAGGGAGGAATATAATTTTTTTTTCCTAGAGCAATCTTTAACACCCCATTGCTCCCCTTTTCTTCGTTCCTTTGTTTGTGGTTTCAATTGTCGTTCATTTTTGTTGAGGTTGTAGATTACAAGAGGTCTTTGTCTAAGTCTTTAGAGATTCTTTTATCGACAGGTTGAGATATCTTTTTTCTTTTGAGGTTTTTCTTTTAGGAATATTTTTGTGATGATGAGACGTAACACATTTCAACGAGTCATGGTTCACTCAATTTACAGGGTCGAGTTGAGTTATCGTCCATGATAACCCATAGCACGAGAGATGTGGTGAACGAAGTCTTTTGAGTTATATGTTAATCATATAACACCACTAGTGATGATGGTTAACTTACTAGTGATGATGGTGAACTTGCCATGTTTCTTAGTTTTGACATACATGGATCTTATGATAGTTATAAGACATTAAAATATTTGAGGTGTTCTTCGGTGACAGAAATTGTGACTTGACTACCTTCGGAGGGGAAAGGGCTAGAAAATTTACAACGAGAGATATCCTTGGAGGGGATGAGTTAGGAATAAGTAGAGATCAAAGGAGAGTGAAAAAAGTATATTGTTTTGAGTGTAACAACATGACAAGGGTAAGGAGTCAACGTAAGTAGGGATGTTGGAATTTGTTTGGTGGAAGGGTAAAAACCTGACAATGGGGAGGAGTGAAAGTAAAGAGGGACGTTGTAGATGATCAGGTGGGAGTGTAAGAACACGACAAAGGGTTAGAGAAGTCAATGTGTGAGGGAAGTTGTAGATTATTAGGTGGAAGTGTAAAAACACGACAAGGACTGGGAATCAACGTAAGTAGGGATGTTAATGTTAACTACGGGGAAGTTGCAGAACACCACAAGTGTTAGAGGTAAATGTGAGGAGGGAAGTTGTAGCTTATCAGGTGGGATTTTAAGAAGGTCGATGTTAGCGTTTATTAAGTGGGAGTGTAAGAACTCTGCAAGGGCAAGAAGTCAACGTAAAGAGGGATGTTGGAATATGTTTGGTGGAAGGGTAAGAACACGACAACGGTTAGGAGTTAATGTCAGGAGGGAAGATGTTTGAGTTTATTAAGTGATATTGTAAGAATTCGAGAAAGTTAGGAGTCAACGTCAGGAGGGATGTTGGGGCTAACTAGGTGGGAGTGTAAGAACAGGAAACGTAAGGAAGGAAGTTGGAATTTATTAGAAGGAAGTGTAAGAAAACGACAAGGACTGGGAGTCAACGTAAGGAAGGATGTTGGAGTTTATCAGGTGGGAGTGTAAGAACAGGACAAGGGTTTGGCGTCAAAGTGATGAGGGGTGTTGTAGATTTTTTTGGTTGGAGTGTAACAACACGACTAAGGTTAGAAGTCAACGTATGGAGGGAAGTTGGAGTTTATATAGATGGGAGTGTAAAAACACGACAACGGCTAACAGTCAACGTTATTAGGGGCGTTGGAATTTATTTGGTCGAAGGATAAGAACACGACAAGGGTTAGAGAAGTAAACGTAAAGAGGGAAGTTGTAGATTATTAGGTGGAAGCTTACGAAATCGAGATAGGCAGGAGTCAACATCAGAAGGGAAGTTGTGGATTATAAGCAGAGAGTGTAGCAGCACGACAAAGTTGGCAGTCAAAGTAATGAGAGATGAAGTTGGAGTTTATTATGTTGGATTGTAGCAACAAGACACTGGTTAGGAATCAATGGGAGGAAGGATGTTGTGGATTCTAAGCAGGGAGTGTAAAACACAACAACGGCTAGGAGTCAACGTTATGAGGGATGTTGGAATTTCTTTGGTGAAAGGGTAAGATATTGGCAAAGGGTAGAGAAGTCAACGTTATGAGGGATGATGTTGGAGTTTATTAGATGGGAGTGTAAGATATAGACAAGGGAAAGGAATCAAAGTTATGGGGATGTCGTGGATTCTAAGCAGGGCATGGTCAACACGACAAGAGCTTGGCGTTAACATATTGAAGGAAGTTGAGGTTTTTTAGGTTGGAGGGGTGAGAACAGGACAAGCATTAGGAATCAATGTGTGGAGGGAAGTTGTAGATTATTAGGTGGGAGTGTAAAAACACGACAATGGCTAGGACTCAACGTATGGAGGGAAGTTGGAGCTTATTAAGTGAGATTGTAAGAAATCGAGAAAGCTAGGAGTTAACGTAAGGAGGGAAGTTGGAGTTTATTTGGTGGAGGGGTAAAAACAGGACAAGAGTTAGCAATCAACGTTATAGAGGGAAGATGTCGCTTATTAGGTGGTAAGTGTAAGAACATAACAAGGGTTAAGAACAAATGTGAGGAGGGAAGTTGACGTTTATTAGGTGGAAGGGTCAGAACTCTGCAAGGGCAATGAGTCAACGTTAAGAGGGATGTTGGGTTTAACTAGGTTGGAGTGTAAGAACAGGAAACGTTAGGAAGGAAGTTGGAATTTATTAGAAGGAAGTGTAAGAAAACGACAAGGACTGGGAGTCAACGTAAGGAAGGATGTTGGAGTTTATTTGGTGGGAGTGTAAGAACAGGACAAGGGTTTGGCGTCAAAGTGATGAGGGGTGTTGTAGATTTTTAGGTTGGAGTGTAACAACACGACTAAGGTTAGAAGTCAACGTATGGAGGGAAGTTGTGAAATTTGGGGTTGGAGTGTAAGAACAGGGCAATGGTTAGGAATCAATGTGAGGAGGGAAGTTGTAGATTATTAGGTGGGAGTGTAACAACACGACAAAGGGTTAGAGAAGTCGGCGTATGGAGGGAAGTGGGTGGTTCTAAGCAGAGAGTTTAAGCAAAAGGACTAGTGTTAGGAGGCAACGTAAGGAAAGAAGATGTAGCTCAACAGGTAGAAGTGTAACAACACAACAAGGGTTAGGAATCTATACGAGGAGGGAAGTTGGAGTATATTAGAAGGAAGGGTAAGAAAATGACAAGGGTTAGGAGTCAACATAAGAAGGGGAGGTTGTAAAATGTAGGGTTGGCGTGTAAGAACAGGGCAACCGTTAGGAATCAATGTGAGGAGGGACGTTGTAGATTATTAGGTGAGAGTGTAACAACATGACAAAGGGTTAGAGAAGTCGGCATATGGAGGGAAGTGGGTAGTTCTAAGCAGAGATTCTAAGCAAAACGACAGGGGTAAAGAGTCAACTTAAGGAGGTAAGATGTAGCAATATACCAAGGGATAGGAATCAATGAGAGGAGGGAAGTTGCAGTTTATTAAGTGGAAGGGTAAGAACCCTGCAAGGGCAAGTAGTCAACGTAAGGAGGGAAGTTGGAGTTAACTAGGTGGGAGTGTAAAAACACGACAAGGGCTAGGAGCTAACGTTATGAGGGATGTTGGAATTTATTAAGTGGGAGTGTAACAACAGGACCGGGTTGGAGTTGTTTTTAGTGACCCCTTGTTACAACTTAGTGCATGACCCAACGAATGAAGGTAGTCAAGTCACAATTTCTGTCACCGAAGAACACCTCAAATATTTTAATGTCTTATAACTATCATAAGATCCATGTATGTCAAAACTAAGAAACATGGCAAGTTCACCATCATCACTAGTAAGTTCACCATCATCACTAGTGGCGTTATATGATTAACATATAACCCAAAAGACTTCGTTCACCACATCTCTCGTGCTATGGGTTATCATGGACGATAACTCAACTCGACCCTGTAAATTGAGTGAACCATGACTCGTTGAAATGTGTTACGTCTCATCATCACAAAAATATTCCTAAAAGAAAACCCTCAAAAGAAAAAAGATATCTCAACCTGTCGATAAAAGAATCTCTAAAGACTTAGACAAAGACCTCTTGTAATCTACAACCTCAACAAAAATGAACGACAATTGAAACCACAAACAAAGGAACGAAGAAAAATGGAGCAATGGGGTGTTAAAGATTGCTCTAGGAAAAAAATTATATCCCTCCCTTAAAATTAACCATGACCATCCCTTTCTTTATCACGATCGTCCGTCTTTCTCCAAATTTACTATTACTCGAGCAGCAAATTTTTGTCCTCCCATCCTACTTAGTTCAAGGCAATAACGTTAGCCTTACTCGCTTTTACAAACACGAGTCGTAACCTCCAAGTCTGTTAGTGTTACTCAATCGGTATAGCTTTGTTCTCCCTTGCCGACAACATAAACACTTATTCCATGCACCATACTACCATCACCCTTACCCCACACCCTTAGCGTTTGCCACACTTTTACTGACCTTGCATAAATCCTTACATTCCATGTTAGGGATACAACCCGATACATAAATATTTTCTAAAATTTTCACAAACAGACGTCAAACTTCAAAGGTTTGGTAAAACCGCCCCTGATGCGAACACCTCCCGTCCCTAAAACTTTCTAAACCTTACTTATCTGACTATACTTTCCTCGCACCTAGTACAACACTTAAGTTTTATAATGGTTATCTACCCATCACTTAACTATTCTAAAGTTTTGTCTTTCCCTACACTTTCATCACACATAGTACAACACTTCAGTTTATCATGGTTACCTACTCATGCCTTTACTTAAGCTTAGTTGAAGCCAAACGTGAGTAAAACTCCAGTCAAAGACCAAGAT
>MUZC01000054.1:324601-363107 GCA_002072015.1 Radix auricularia | reverse complement strand
CGCCTTGCAATGCCCAGCGATGATCTGGCTTTCGTTGTCAGTGTCTTTGATGATTTTCAAGACGGGCCCCCATGTCGGGTATCGTTGTCTAGGTTTTATGGTTCCCGGAGTTCACACCAACACTGTTGTACAATCAATGTAACACAAGTCCTTTTAACAGCAATCTTCTTTATTTACATTCCAAGACGCTTGTCAACTATGTACACTTCTGGTCGTCTCACGAACACCTATCTCCGAGTCTCTCAGTTACCATCTAGCCCCGCTGTCCAGTCCTACAGACTAACACGGCAGCTCTAACAGTTGCGGTAATCTCGTGTTCTGACACCGGTGACTTGTCTGCACCTCACCGCTCTCTACAACATAACATCATGTCCGTCTCTCACTGCGTCTGTCCTTACACAGCGAGACCCACGAGTTATATACCCGGGGTCTCTGGACATACCTTGCGTGGCCTGAGCAAACGCTCCCCTCGTGACATGAACTCGAGTGAACTCGTTCAGAGTTCAAAACATGAGCCCGTGACCAGGCAATATTCCAAATGACAACCGCAGTGGTTCTCATACCCCTGACATATGGCTGGAATGCTGCTCATGCTTGCTTCAACCAGCACCTATGTGTTGGGCACTTTCTCTTGCCCTTTGATGTCAAGGATGCGGTGCAGGCATCTAAGGTGGAAGCTATTGAGCCTTCTTTCATGCCTGGTATAAGTGGTCCATGTCTCGCATCCATAGAGAAGCGTGCTCAATACGCAGGCCTGGTATACCTTCAGCTTAGTCCTTGCTGTGAGTTTGGCATTGGACCAAACTCTTTTGTACAGTCTAGCCATAACAGTTACTACCTTCCCTATCCTACCGCTTATCTCATCTTCCAGTGAGAGGGTGCTCAAGATGTTTGATCCCAGATATGTAAAACTGTCAACAACATCCAGGTTGCACTCGTCTATAGTAATAGTCGGGAGGGAGGCAGCATCCTGCGCCATAATGTTGGTTTTCTTTATGCTAATGGTCAGGCCAAACTCTTTGCAGGCAGCAGAGAAGCTGGATACAAGGTTCTGCAGTCCGACTGCTGTGTGAGATATTAAGGCGGCATCGTCTGCAAATAAGAGCTCGTGCAGCAAAATCTTCCTTATTTTGGACTTTGCTCTAATTCGGGCAATATTGAATAATCTCCCATACTAAGAGTAAGACTAAGACAGTTACTAGTACCAAAATCAGATACTCATTTCTATTTTAATTGCTAAAAATTATAATACATTATGAGTATGAGTACATGTATAAAAAGAAACATATTTAAATAAATATATGCATGGCTTTGAGTTTTTCCAAATTAACTTTAATTATATAATATATGATATGATATGCGGCTGATATGCCGACTAGAAGAAACATACATTTCTGAACACAAGATTATTCAATTTTATTGATGGAAGAGTAATGGAAGACAATAGACATAGATTTCCTGAAGTTTAAGTGTGATTTTTATTTAGTTATTTGCCTAACCATAAGGGCTAAAACCTATATCTCCGACCGGAGCGTCGCGTCTCTTCCGATTTTTTAGGGTTTGGGTTAGGTTTAGCTTTAGAATTTCGAAAAATTGATGATTTTTAGGGTTTGGGTTAGGTACGGTATAGCTTTAGACTTGAGAATTTCTGAAAATTGAAGATTTTAGGGTTTGGATGGCCGCCGATAAGGTCGGCCCGGTCGGAGATATAGGTTTTAACCAATGTATGTTTTGCTAAGGTGCTATCTATAAAATATAAATCATAATAAGAGACAACATGCTTCTTTAGTGGCATGGACCATGGAAATGGAAGTGAAGTGGAGTTGTCATCTATTTGTGATTAATTATGTAAATTGCTTATTTAATATACCGAAAAAGGAAAGAAAAGATATCAAAATATTATTACGTTGAAGGCAACTCACTGCTTTTCTTAGTGCAAGTAGTCACTCGTTCGAAACATACTATTAGAGTTAGAGTATTGTAAAGTATAATTAACTCTTACCTATTACTGAAACGCACCATGTTTGTTTACAACCATACTCTGGTTAGTCTAAATACCATTCTTGATTTAAAAACATGTTGAAAATACCCAAATACATTTAACTTTATTAACTGTTATCAAAATCTCATGATGTAATGTGAACGAATTTTTAAAAATGTTGCAAAAGTATTATTTATTTGCATCATCAGTTTAACTTTTAAAAATCCAAATTTCTATTTTCTCATTAAAATTTTCGTTTTTTAGTATAAGCTCCAGCTTAAATTTAAATAAAAATAATGTAGGTCTCAAAATCTTTAAAATGTTTTGATGATTTTATAAATTGGAGAATAAGTTTTGAGAAGTTGATTTAACTTTTTTTAGTTAATAGATTAATTATTACATTAACATTTGATTATTATTTAGTAACAAGAAATACCTGTCTAATCATGGTGGCTAGAAAAAAAACTCCCTGAAAAATAACACCAGTGTCACCAGCATGGCTTGAACTTGAAATTTACTGAAGAAAGCTACTTGATATAACAGGCATTCAAATTAACAAATTTTAAAAAATTAGAATGCTCATAGTGCCACCCTATACCCCCCTACCCTCTTCTATTTTAATATTTGAACACAGTCCCAGATTTCTTAAAAGAATTCTTTAATCTTTGCAACAACAAAAAAAAGAAAATATTGCACACTAAATACTTGTGGTACTTTTTAAGAGTATAATTTAGGGCAAATATTTAAAATATTTCATTATTTTTTATAGTAACATAATTTTACTGTTGACTAAATGATACTTATTGATTTATATACATTTGAAAACAAATTATAAATTGGGTAGAAATTCAAATACATTCAGCTACTTATCAAGAGTATAAAAATCACAATTGTGAATGTAGCCTGTTTTAATAATGAGTTTGCATGAGTTAAGAGACTTAAGACCCTTGAGACAGACTGTGGTTGGATAAAATTACAAATAATAATTAATAAGTGAGAATAAAAGGTGTGTTGTGGAGAACTTAAGAAGTCTGCCCCAGTAGTGGTAGAGAGACTGACCGGTAGTATTGGTTGGAAGTGTTTATAAAGTTTAAGTTGGTTATTGAACAAAGCTATAATAAAAAAACTATCAAAATGATTTTCAAAAATATATTTTATTACATATATATATCTCTCATAATATTCAATGTAGATAATTCATTAATGCTCTCATTACGAATCACTTGTGTCCTCCTCAGTTTCATCAAATACAGCAACAGTTAAAGATTTTAGATCTTCTAGAACATCTTTCATTGCTTCTGAAGATGAAAAAATATTTCACTAAATTTTATTTAATGAATCAGTTAATTTTACTTTTTAAAATAGGACTTTTAAGTAAATTTAATAAAATAAGTTCCATTAAACAATTTATTTTAAAAAGATTAAATTATTTTAAAAGTTCTCAATCATAATTTTACTTCTGTTAAAATATTGTATGTTTTTTTAATTTTAAAATTAAATTAAATTACAATTCAACAAACATATTCATTATAAATTAGATATTTGAGTTTATTAAATAATTTATTTTTTTAAAAATGCATTTAAGAAAAATAGTTAACAAGGAGATGTAATCTCATGTCTAAAATTACAGTACTTTAATGCAAGAGTCCTTTTCCCTTTTTCCAAAATTTTAACTGAAGATAATATGCTAACTTCACGCTCAAAAAGACTCATATTACAACTAACAGTTTCACAAAAAAATTTGGTTGACCTTTACCTTGATTGGTTCTATCAGACTCTTCATGATGCCAGATTTTTGTGTGGATATTGTTTTCTGTTTCCTCAGCAACCTTATTATTGCCTCTTTTATCAGAGCTTTGATTTAATGACCCCAGTTTTTGAGCCTCTGTATTTGTACTGTTATTAAAATTGATATCACAAAAGGGTAAAACTTGGTCATCTGCTCCAAATAAAAGCTTGATGGGGTCACCTCTTTCACTCTTTAAGTTGCTAATTAAACCTTCTTGTCTTAATGTGGCCTTTAAAAATATTAAAAGTGAAACAGTATTAAAAAATTGCAATTATTTTATTCACAATATAACTACAACTCAATTCATTATTTCAAATGTGTTTAAGATTATATTATATGCCAATCTAATATAAAAATACAGTTATAATTTATGACAATGGACATACATTTTTTTAATTGAGATAAAAATTCATCATAAAAAAGTACTTATTAATGTTTATTGAAACATTAGGTTTTTAAACTGAAGAGTATTTCAGCAAAAGAAAAAAAAATCTCCCCTCCAATTAAATAATACCCACCTCCATCAAATTTCGTTCTTTTTCCGTCTTTAAAAGTTCATTTTGAATTTGCTTCAGTTGCTTGTTAAAATGTTCCTCAGTTGTTCGAAGAAGATCCTGAGCTCTATCTAACTCTCTTGCATGATTACGCTCCATTTGACGCATGGAAATAACTGCAGGGTAAAAAATTTGATATATTTTGGATAAAGAATTAAAAATAAGAATTATGCTGTATAAGGGAATTTCAATGTAAAAATATGATGTAGCAATTATATACTTTTTTAATGAAATGTTTAATAGATTTAAAAATCCCCTGTTATTTTAACAAATTTTACCTGCTTTAGCATGTTCCCTTTTTGAGTCATTTAGCTTTTTCTCTAAAGCAGCAATCTTTGTATTCCACTCTCCTTCATGTTGCAATCTATGCTCAGCTATTGCTAAACATAAACAATTTCAGAACAGTTTGATAATTATCATAATTTTAATACATAAAAATCTTAAAACTGAAGAAAACACATCCAAGATATAATTTAATTAAAGAGAAGAATTCATCATGAAAAGTTAAGTATTTCTTAAAGTTTTGAAATAATCTTTGTATAATCAATATAATCAATAATAAAAAATAATCAAATGTATGAAGTTATGACAGTGATAAATTATTTAGAAATTTTTAAAAAATTGATAGTCTTTAAAATGTATTAAACTAAATCTTGCTTCTGTAGCCAAGACATCAGAAACTTACATTTGTAGCAAAATGCATCCATACTTATTTAGACAGTTATGCTTATTTTAGAGCAAATATCTTTAAATAATTTTCAAGTGGCAGGGAGTTGAATTGATATTAAATTGATGATATGAATACAATCCCTGCCAAAGTCAATATAAAATTTATATCAATTTTGTTTTCAAAAATATTTGAAGAGTGTATGTTTTATATGGATTTAAGCTGAATGCCTTCAAAATGGAAGGTAACCACTTTGTCAAATGAGTGGTGGCCAAACATGTTTTGATGACACAAAATTTCATTTTAATTTGATGGAGCTCAAAAATTCCTGGCAAACATAATAAAAAATCATAACTGCCCACTTCAAGAGGGAAGTTGTGGAAAGGTAAATGACTTTTTTCTCGCAAAAAAAATTCCCCATCAGGTACAGCGAACTTTGATTGTCAATTTATTTAAATAGTTAGACATTAAAATCCAGTCAAAATAAAATCCTTAATTAGACAATTTTATAATTTTTGTTAACATGTATTTTTATTGAAGATATTAACATTAACATGTGTAAAATTTCAAGCCTATAGATCAGCAAGAAAAGCATGACAATTCAATGAAAAGATTTCAACCACTCAAGACATGTGAGATTAAATAAAATAAGTAAATTAACAAAATAGTTTTCATACTCTGTTATTATTTTTTAATACTAAAAAATACTAAATTAAAGTGGTAGATTTATTATTTAGAGAATATATTATCTGGTGATAATATAAAATAGCTCATTAGACATCTAAAAACTTAAATTTTTTTAAAGAACAATTTGTTACCTTTATCAACACCCTTTTCATATTTGTTTAATTCAGTCTTAAGTTCCTCTAATGTTTCACTTTGCTCCTTCATTTCTTCCTTCTGAAAATCTAATTCTTTTTTCAGCTGTGCACATTTCTGATTTTAAAAATATAGATTTAAAATTTCTGTAAAACTTTTGGTATTCTCATTGTTAATTTCCGAGGTTAAGTCAAAAGCATAAAAACATTACATTTTTCTTTTTTTTTTAAAACAACATATTTTAATTATTATTAAAATTAATGAATAATTTTAAGATGAATTTACCTTTGATTTTTCTTGTACATCACATTCTAGATCTTCAACAGTTTTTTTTAGAGCTTCTATTTCTGTGGTATCTGAAAGAATAGAATATCTGTATCATATAATTCTAAGCATGAACATTATCAGAACATTTCAAAATTAAAAATTGTTCTTAAAAAGTATATACTTAAATATTGACCATAATCAAGAACCAAAAAAAAATTTAAAATTCATAATTAACAAAATGTATTAATGTATACCTCAATTTAACTTATCAAATCCATTCAAATTTGCTAATGATATGTTAACATGAAATATTAAGGGAAGATATAACATCAGTTAATGATTATGGACCCAAATACCACATTAAAACATTTAACAAATTCATTTTTATAACATAATAAAAAAATACATAATATTAAACACAATTTAGATTACTTTTATTTTAAACATTTCATTTGTCATGTACTTTAAACTGATAGTACTCTAGGAAAACAAACAGATTATTGTAATATAAATGATTTAATTTTTTTTAATTTGAAGTAGCACAAGTACATTATATAAATTAGATGCTTTAAAATATTTTTGAGGGGTTTAGGTAGCTTATGTTTATGTATATGAGACAACAGAAAATTCTACACTTAAGACTTTGAGTAAGTATTACAGTAAGAGGTTTATTAATTACATTTGGATTTCAACTCTGACAACCTCTCTGTCCATTTGGTTGAATCGTGACTCATTTGATAAGCCAGGGAATCTCTTTCTTTCATAACTTTCTCTAATTCTTGCTGCAAATGGTCATCATCAAAGCTGTAGAGTATAGATTAAGATGATTATGTCCTATGATTACACACATCCAAATTTAATCATCACAACAAATGACTCAAATTGAAATTAATGAGAGGGTTTAAAAAGTATAATAATGGGGAAATAATTGACAAATAAATCAGTTACATTTATAAAATATTAGTTCCATCAGATGTTGGTGAGTTTATTTTCTAAAAAAAAAAGCTTGGGTCAAAATAAATTACTAAAAGACTACATTAGTTAAGAATTTGTTTCATGATTGTAAAATAGAAACAACTTACTTAGATCCTAGTTTTTCCTTAGTGGGAATTGCAGCCGAGCTTTCATCGTTATAACTAAAATCAATTGCAGATTTTCTCATCATCTGGGCTTAAAATTGAAATATTAAATTTAAATCAATTAAAATAGATTTCTTTATAATAAAAAAAATTGCAATAATTTTTTTCTAATTAAGAGATAAACTCAAAGTTGGATAAATTAAATTTTATTTTTCCTTAGTTCCACTGATTTTATCAATACCTTTCAAAAGTTCCATTCTGCTTGCTGCAAAACTAACTCTCTGACACAATTGCTTTAAAACATTGGACTTTTCCTCCATAATTTTCATTTGAAATTCATTTTTCTGATAAATCCTACACACAAACACACACGAAAATGAAAAAATATACACAAATTAGAATTTAAAGCATATTAGTTCAACATAAGATGCTGATAGTTTTATATTAAATGTAGCAGTTATTTGAAGAAAAAAAACAATGAAAGATTAAAACCAGATGACAAGTATTGACTGTAAAAAATCATTTATCTGGTGTTGTCTAGATTTACTTTCATGTATGTTAAATCCTATTATACATGTAAAAAGGAAAATACACCCAATTCCTCTTAGCATGGGTCCTTTACTTCTACACCCTTTCAACCCTTGCATTATATAGAATGGTACTGCAATAAACCCTTGCACTTCTCCAAATTTAGAACCATTTACTTAAACTTAATGTGTATAATTTATGACTTCCTAATCCAGAGAAAATGGCATCTGAACCAAAGCCCCCACTCACTTCTATTCTCAAACCCCTCTGTCAAAAAAATTTTATTCTCTGGGTTGATCTACACTCTTTCAGACAAACTATTCCTTCAATAGCGCCTCTTACCCCACCCTTTCCACCCCCCTGCCTACACTGGACCCTCTTTAGCAATGTTTACTAAGAGTCTTTTGTGGAGGTAGGTCTTATCTTTTTTAGGAAATATCATCCTTGAATTGAAAGATGAAAGAAAACATTGAGAAAATACAATAAAATAAATAGTTATCATTAAGAACCTTTCAGTGAATTCTGTAAGCCCTTTAACACAGTCCATGCTGTCCTTGGACTGGTCATCTAAACAAATGGCAACTTTATTTAAATGATCCAACTCCTGCTGCAGTTGCTACGGGAAAAAAATACAATTTTATAACTAAATGCGTTATTCTAATTAGAGTAAATTAAATAATACACACACAATACTAATTTTATTCAAAGGCTGGAAGTTAAAAATACACAATTTACCTCTTTACTATTTCTTTCCATCTGTAATTGGGCAGATTTCTCTATTAGAGAGAGTTTCAATACTTCACCATTTGCTTCACTTGCAGCTAGTCTATCTGATACATCTTTAATCTAAGTTTTCAATCAGAATTATTATGTTATTTGAGATTTGTGTCAAAGTTATCAATATAAATTATTGTTTATATTTATTCTTTATTTGACAATATGCCAGATCTTAAATATTGAAATTATTTTTAAAAATTTCATTTCAGTACAAGTAAAACTCTCTTAATGCTTGTATGTTGTTGTTTTTTTAGGAATTTAAAAAATGCTTATTAAAAAAAAAAAACTTTCAATTTATTTCTATGTAAATGAAAAGATAAGGCTAATATTAATTCAAATAAAATTATGTAATGTTTCAAAACCCAGTGAATTTTTTAATGAAAAATTTAACTTCTACTTGAAAGCAAAATGCCACTAAAGTTTCATTTCTACAATTTAAAAAAAAAAAACAACAACATGAAAAGCCACAGAGAAATAATAATAATTAATTAGAAATTAATGATTAATTAATCAATCAATCGTTTAAAATTTCAACTGATTAAAACTAATTTGATCGTTAAAATTCGATTAAAATTTAAGAAAATATTTCATTTTTTTCTCAAATTTATGAATAATTTATATTTTTTGTTACTGACTGCTTTTCCCTCATATTAATATAGTAAACAAAAGGTTTTCTTCTTACGACTTGACTGATTTTTCGAAATAATGAATTGCAACTTAACGGGATCTACATATGCATTATAAATATATAATTAATTGAAATATTAATCAATTAATTTTTTTTCCGATTAATTCATCACTACCAGCCCTAATGATAATATATTTGTCTGTTAAAAGAATAAGTAGTAAACATTGTCAAAGGATTGCATGAAAATAAATCAAAACTGACCTTTTGGTTTAAGTTATTCAAATCATTCTTGTGTACAATATCAGAAGATTTTTGTTGAACGAGAAGAGTAAAAACTTTTTCTCTCCATCTTTAAAAAAAAAGAGAAATAAAAAGAAGTTTTAATGCTAATAACAGTTTCAGAACATCTGATATGAATTTTTTTTAAAGGGATAAATAGCACATAAAAGTACTGAATATAAACTGGAATAATTCATTACCTAGTTATTAAAAGATTCTTCTGTTTTGATATATCAAGTCCTACTGTCTTGGACTGAAAATTAAAAACATTAAAAGCTATAAAATAACAAACATGCTTCTAAGGGAAACTTTATTATTATATAAATCATGTGGTGGGAATTTTTTCATAATATTGAATCTGAGAACCGAATTAAGATGCATAAATAATTTTGTATAGACATGAGAGGCTTCTCTCTGTTCCTGGTTCTAGGGCGGTGTCACGGGCAATGTTCCTTCTAAGATTTGTTGGTCCGTGTGCAAAGTAAAAAAAATATGTGACTGAAGTTGCACAGTATCTTATCTATTGTGTAATATTTTACAAAATTTGCTGTGCGGTAATTCTAAACTGGTGGGCGGCATCTGTCATATTTCTGTGCGGCTGCGAACCTTAAAGGGAACATTGGATATGAATGGGAAACCAAAAAAGTAAATGCATCAGTCATTGGACACAACCAACGGGGCCAATTAAGAGAACTAGAAATGTGGGGCAATTTAAATGTGCTTATTATGGAACTTAAGTTTTGGGGTAAAAGAAGTTGTGACTTGAGTTACGGCAATAAAGTTGTCACAATTGTATTAATTTGTTAATTAACAGTTTGAACTCTGTATTGTACCTTTGTTATTTAAACAGGTCATCTAGCCAGATATGGCAGGCTGTGCTCATCTTGTTTTATTGGGATATTGTGAATAAATACCTAACATTCAGAGATGGGGTTATAAGACATTCAATAAGCAGATACAAACTGTTTTTGTTTGTAGTTGGTGTATTTAAGTCAAGAAGGAACAGTGAGAGTAAGCAGGAAAATTTCATTCAAAAAGAATCAAGAGTCAAATTAATATTGGATGTTGAAGATTTCCAAAGATGAATATATGCATTTTGTTCTTTATTCTTTAAAGTTAAGGACTAGTAAACTAACAATAAAATCATTAGCAATCTTGAAAATAATTTTCTTCAGTTTTTCATCAACTTGTATATACCAGTGTATTTTACTGTGTCACCTGCTCACCTTGTTAAGCTCCGCCTCTTGAACTGCAAGTATTTCTCTTAGTGCTTTCAATCTCACGTCCATTAGTTCTAATTCTGACTGCAGTTTCTCATTTTCTGCTCTGGCAATTTTCAACTTATTTTCCGCAGTTTCTTTTTCCACCCTCCACACATGAGCCGGCTTGTAGGTTTGCTCTGCTTCTCCAATGTAAGTCTTTAACTTAGATATCTGGTGGAGCTGATCCTCAATGATTCTAGATTTGTTCCTGTATTCAGGAAATAAAAAATCAAAGAGTTATGTGAGGTAAAACAGGTTATGAACTGGAAAAAGAAAGAATTATTTAAGGTCAACAGAGAACTGAGCAATTGAGATTGTTAAGCTTTCATACCATTGGTAATGGGCATCATTAGGCTATAAATCATTGTAACCATGGATTGGATGACTTACCATGAAATGAAAAGAAAGACAACATTCACACTGATTATATAAATTTAACTGTAGAAATTATTTAATTTTGGTCTGTTTTGATAAGTTATCCCTTGACCTAATTTCAGTTTTGAAACAACAAATAAGAATTAAGTGAATTTTAGGAGTGGAAAAAATATATGGATGTTTAAGGAAAGCTTCTTTGTTTTTTATGCATTCTCATTTTTTTTTAATAAAGAAAAATAATAAAATGATGTAACTATTATAAAAAACAATGAGTTCCACATTTGCATTAACTCATAATGCGCGATTTACCTTTTTTTTACCAAAGCGCTATAAGTGCGACTTGATAGAACTCTCTTTAGAAACGAAATTACAGAAAATAAAAACTCTTCAGTGCGTGAAAACAATGTTTTTATCTTCCAGCTATGGGGGCTGTTTCCCTCGCTAGTGTTATCGATCGATTCGCTAAGTTTTTTTGTCATTTTTACTGTTTTTTTCAAAGATAAGATTTAGCTATACTTTATTACTAAAATAATAGTACTAAACTACAGGAAAATATTGTTTTAAACTCAGTACGTTGTTTTGGATACATAAAATAACCATTCTTATCCTAAAAGATGAAGTCAGTAAGACATTAATAATATAAATGGATTTTACTCAATTTTTTAAAATTTCATAACCGGTTGATTGCAATTAGGGAAATACTTACGGCACAGAGGTGGAAGTTTTCCAAATACCTTATGGCACATTAAGAGTTAAATAAATAAATCATTATCTGTCCCAAGCAATTTTAAAAATAAAATTTTCTTAATTACTATAATTAATATTTATCAATAATTTATTCAACATGAAAGTTACCTGAGTTCCACATCCTGCTGATGTAATGTTCTCTCACTCTCCATTTTGACAACATTGAGAGCATCTTCTAATTCCTTAACTCTGTTGCTTAGAGCAGCTCTGGTCTTTTCCAATTTATCCTTCAAGAATGATGTCTCAGAATCAGTGTCTTCTATAGTCCTTTGGAGTTCACTGCTGACTCTAGTAAACTTGATATTGTCAAATCAACAAAAATTAAAACATCTTGAAAGAGACCTCAGCACTTCTTTTTAATTAAAATTTCATTAATTAATAAATAATTTCAAAGTGAAATTATAAATTATAATTAATTCATCCACCCTACACCCAACACAATTTTAAAATCAAATTTCATTACATAATAAAGGCATACTTATGAATAAATACATACGGATTTTAAATGTGTTTAAGCATTTCATATATTAGCTGACACTCACTCTTTGTTCTAATTCATCTTCTTTTCTTTCCCATTCCTTCTCCATCCTTTTTAATTCATGCCTGTGTTCTTCTTCCATGAATTCAACTTTTCTATTCCATTCAGCCACCTCCTGTTCATGAGCTTGTCGACATTTCATAAGTTCAGATTTTAGCTCTGCTATTTCTCCACCTTGACGTTTTATCAATTCATCGGCATATTCATTGTGAGACAGTGAAAAAGAAGGTACCTGAAATTAAAAATGAATAGACTTAAAATGTTCCCATAATGATGCTGGAAGGTTATTCAAATGTATTAAAGGAATTTAAACAATGTGAGAATTATATAATTTTATTTACTACAGTAAAATCTACCTTTTTTAAATAACAAATTAACAAATGTTTATGAACTTACTTGAATCTGACTTTGACTCTGGCTTTGCAATAATCTTTGAAAAGGATTTATAGAAAAATGGTTTTTGTTAGAAAACCTACTGCAAGAGATGATAAAATAAGTTTAAAGATTTAAACTTAAATTTACATTTTTTGTATGCTGAAATCTAAATTCTATTACTAAAAGTCATTTGTAATAATAAGGAAGTTTAGAAACTTATATTAAACTTATAATTAAAATCTTTAACTGTTAACATTTCTAACAAATCATTGCAAGCATTGCACCTTAGTCTTTCATTTTCCAGACGTAAATCTTCAATCTGCTGCTTGACCTTTTCAAGCTCTTTCCCTTGAGATGTTTTAGGCTTTTCAAATTCTGATGGTGGAATTAACATTACATCTCTGTAAACCTTAGGTGTAGCTGACAAAAGATAAATACAACAAAATAATAATTTAATACAACCCTAAAATAGTAATAGTGATAAATAGACTTTTCTTATTCCATATATAAGAACAAACCCATAAAAAAAAAAAATTTTCCGACTGGAATTCAGATGTGGAAGAAGTTGCCAGATGAAACGAGGAAAACCAACACTCTATAAACATTTAAAACCCTAATATAAATGCAAGACTAGACATAAACCATGGAAAAGCATAAGATGCAATAATCTTCTGTATAGAAGGAGCGTCTGTAACAGATAAAATAAAATAAGATTTTAGTTAGCCTGAAGTATACATGCAAGCTTTTTGGGGTAAAAAATGTTTATCAAATTCTGTCAATCTGCAAAAATGACAACAAAAAATTTAAAAAACAAACAAAAATTGTGCAGAAAAAAAGACAGGTAAAAGAAAAGTACAAATGATAACTTCTCATCATGTTATTATTTATGTTTTAAATATATGCAAGCTTTTCCCCTTAAATCAGCCTCATTTTGACAGAAAACAGGTTTTCAATCAAATAAAAAAAACAACTGATTTTTAAATTTGACAACAAATCTCAGACTTTGTTTCTAAGTCATTTAGAATAGTTTTAAAATTATAGGCTTATAGCTTTATGTTGATAAATGATTGCACAGCCTAAATAGATTTCAAAAGTGAAGATTGATATACCAACTTTCAGTTTTCTAAATGCCAAAACATGTTCAGTCACAGGTTGACACTGGCATGAATGTTACTAAATATATAACTGAAATTACTTACTTAATTTGAAAATTCATCGATAATTTTATCTATCAATGACAATGACCTTCATACTGAGCTCATCACACAACTACTACTCAGGGACAATTTAGTCAGAATCATTTTATTTTGTTATGTTTAAGTCATTAATTTATCTAAACAACAAGAAATGAACAGAATGAATGGATTAATCATTGAAATGATCAATTAATACTCTAGACCAATGTTACCTCTAAAGTTTGTTGGTTTGTGTGCAAAGTAAAAAAACTAGTGTGGAAAGTTGCACAGCATCCATTTTTTTCCAATATTTTACCAAATTTGCTACACAGTACAGTCGAAACCGCTTAAGTCGACGGCGTTGGGGTATGAAAAATGGCATCGACATAACCGATGATCGAGTTAAAGCGAAAACCAATATGGCGGCAAAATATTAACATGCGCTTGAAATTTCTTTATGTACTTGTTGTGAGTTAATTAGTGATGGGACGATTAATCAGAATCGTATCGGAATATCGGGACCCTATTTCTTCACTCTTTCTTAAGGTTGTTAAGACCGTTCGTTTTTAAAGACCGTTTAAGTTTAAATATAACGCCGTTTTGCGGTGATTCCCAGATTGAGCGATACTGTGCCTTCGAAGCCACTTGCTTGATTTTCCTTAAAAGCTACACAAATAAGTAACCTACACATCCCCTCATTGTCCCCTAACCATTCTCTTCCTAATCATCTTCTTTGGGTCCGTCCCCTCAGCTNGTTTGTTGCTCGTGTTTTTGTGAACCATTGAAACACGGCATCGTCGACATCTTTGCGCTCAGCCACTCTAAGTCTTTTTCTTGCTGGATCAAAGACAGATTTCTCGTACATTTGCTTTATCACGTCGGCCTTCTTTTTCCATCCTGAAATGGTGTTTGCTGGAATGCCATGCTGACGACTAAGGTCTACCATTTTTTTTCCTTTTTCTAGCTGCAGTATGATATCATACTTTTTCTCTAATGACTGATTTTCCAGTTTTCTCTTACCTCCTCCAGACATTTTTAGAATGAAAAATAAAACAACAGAATAGCTACAGGATGTTATCTTTTAGACAAGATCAACAAGAGTGCGTGAACTGTTATTGAACGATCAATTTTATTGGTTAGCTAGCATAAACGTAACCAATCGTAAAACTTTTTATAAGACGCGCGCGAAAATACGGAAGTGAGATGGTGAGTGGCAACGATAAGTAACATTTTCAAAAGCTGGCGATTTAAGTTAGCAACACAGGTCTCAACGCAAGTGGGCTGTGACGTCACCAGCACACATCGCAAGGCTGATACTTTTTCGTGGCCTTGATGGCTATAAAATAACTAAGAATTTCAAAAGCCGGCGATTGCCATAGTACCAGAAGCAACACAGCGCTAAGAGCAAAACGCAAGTGGGCTGTGACGTCACCAGCAGACCCTGGTGAGGCAGAAACTTGGTCCCTTCCCTTGGTTATAAAAAAATTATAGCTAACATTTTCAAAAGCTGGCGATTGGTCATAGGGATCGAGATAACCAATGTTAAGTGGCAAATTTGACCCTTTTTTGTGCTCGTGTTATGAGTTTTAGGCGACTTAAAAAAATCGAATTAAACGACGAGAAAATGCTAAGACAAAGAGAGAATTTGGCGGTTCCAATAAAAAACGTCGACATAATAGGGTGGTCGAGCTAACCGAGCTCGAGGTAAGTGGGTTCGACTGTAATTCTAAACTACTGGGTGGTGGCGGTCAGATAGTTGCGCAATCATGCAGCCGCGAGCTCAAAAGGAACTTTGCTATAGACATTACAGAAACACCATGTACACAGAAGATAATTGCACCCTAGGCTTATTCATGATTATGTCCAGTCTTGCCATTTTTATTAGAGTTTTGAATATTGAAATTATGTAAGTTTTCCTGGCTTGTTCAGGCATTCCATTCTATGCTCGAATGCCTGACAGGAAGAAGGAGAATTTTTATGTGTTGGTTCTTGCAAATGGATATATTTTAATGGAACAGGAAAGGTTTATCAAAGTATTTCTGAGTGTTGTATTAAATTTTTTTTGCATCATGTTTTCCTTTTAGAATTTAATCCCTTGTGAGCCTTTTGTATTATTACTAATACTAGTTTGAATTTTTTTTCTTTTATCTTCTAGTGTGTCTTATTTTATTTTTAACAAATGGAGTTAATCTTCTTAGTTGATGGGAATATGCACATACAAAATTTAGTTTATTCTGTAATTTGAAACCAAATAAAATTAAAATAATTAAATTAAGAGAATTTTTACTATATTGAAAGCCATAGGAAATTAATACTTATTGTATATACGCATTCATAAGCCGACTTTTTTTTGGACAAAATTTAGGGGAAAAGGTTGGGGGGTCTGCTTACGAGCAGGTCAAAGGCGATTTATACATTTACGTTGAATATTGTTGTTGTTATTGTAGATCATCAAGGTCCTTATCTACATTCTACTAGATTTAACTGCTCTACCGCCAGAAGCTATAAAATGTTATTAAACATCTGCACTTACCTCATTTATTCATTTTAATTATTTTTGTGAATAATAATGATAATAATAATAAAATTATAATTTATATAGCGCTGTATCCCAGCAAGGAGCCAGGCTCACAGCGCTTTACATGGAAATAACAATACATATATTAATTTTGTAATAAATTGTTTTTAAAATTTTGAACGGTTAGCTTGTGGGTTACACACTTTTTATACTATTCTCTTCCAAAACAGGGGGAGTCGGCTTATGAACGAATGCGCGTCCAGTGGCGTAGCGAGGGTGGGCAGGGGGGGACCTATGTACCCGGGCGCCACGTTAGTACGTTAGGGGGCGCCGAAATGAGTAATAAAACTAATTATTTAATTTTATTTTTATGTAAACTAATGTATCCAAAATACGTTTATAAGATTGAATTTTGCAGCTCCACCAATTTCTTCATTACAAATTAGTTGGCAAGCATGATTTTTTGCGCCTCCATTGAGGATTCAGGGGTGCCATTCTACTTATAAATTAAAAATGACACATCCACTATGTAGAATTGCGTTGGCGTCAAGTGCTTTCAACAAACTTACAAATATTTGGAGATCAAGGACAATAAGACAGCATACAAAACTTAGGCTATTCAATTCCTGTGTAATCCCTGTACTAACATACGGATGCAAAAGCTGGAAATCAACTAAATATAAAAATATATAGAAAAAAAATTAGTTTCATTCGAAAACAAATGCCTCCGAAAAATTTTAAATATAAAATGGAGTGATCTCAAATCAAATGAAACAATAAGAAAAGAAACCAACCAAGAATATGTGTCAAATTTTATAAGGAGAAGACGATGGAATTACATCGGTCATGTCCTTCGAATGGACAAGAGAAGACTCCCAAGTCAGGCCCTCATGTGGACACCAACAGGCAAAAGAAAACAAGGAAGACCAAAAGAAACCCTGCGTAGAACAATCATAAGAGAAAGCTCAACCATGGGCCTAAGAAATAACCAGGACTTGATACAATTAGCAACAGATCGTCAAAAATGGAAATCCATGACCTCTGCCTCTGCCCAATGTGCCGTCTTCGGCCCGAGAGGAAATAACTAACTAACTAACTAACTATGTAGGATTGCTTATGGAGTTTTAAAACAAAAATATAAGAAAAGATTCAAAGAAGTGAACTATAAATATGGAGTTAAAGAGTGCAATCATAACACTTTTCTACACTTTACGCCTTTCTTTTACCAAGAAAATCTGCAGGCCTGCTTAGATTTGCAGCCATTTTGTGACTAAGAACAACAAATGAATGTCGTTAAACTATTTTAAGTTACGTCTGGTAATTTATATTAATAGTAACAGGGATGTAGCGAAAATAAAAGAAATGTATAGAAAATAGATGTATTATTCTGGAAATTCACGTTGATTTTTCTTAGACCTATTTGAAATTTCGTTGAATTTAATTTTAAGAACAGGAAATAGTTTTATTTTTGATACTCTGAATAATCCTTTTTATGGCAAACAGGACTACATAGTGCAGTACACAGTGACAATATTCATTGTCAATAACAAGACTATGAACTTAAACTTATAACTAAAACTAAAATGATTCTAGCGGTGAAGAGAATAGTCGATTAATTACTATTATATTTATAGATGAGAGGGCAAAGGTAATGTCGTATTTTATTGTCATAATATGCCAAGACTTAATTGTAACAATTTTTAAGTGATAAATATTTTTTTAGAAGTGTCTGACTGTAACTTTTGTAACTGTAACTCTGCTGCTACAACAAAACAAACTTACAAAGTAACGGAAGACAACTCAACGAGACTTGGCTAGTGCTACTACATGTCGTAACACTAGCAGCATCCCTGTGAGTTGTCTGCTGTTATGACCGGTCATAAATATATGCTGTATTTTAACTATGATAATACTAATACTAATACTAATACTAATTTGGTAAAATGATACATACTTTATTGACCGTGGCCCAATGAGGTCATTAGCGGGGGCCATCTTTATTGTTATAGCACGTCCTTAAAAAAGCTTAAAACCCTAAAACCTTCAATTTTCCGAAAATTCTAAAACTATAGACTATACCTAACCCAAACCCTAAAACCTTCCATTTTTTAAAATCCTTTTAGAATTTATAGAACTCTAGTTTCCAGCAACCGGAAGCGTCGTGACGTCAAAGTCAAGATTCTTCGGATCAGCCCAAATACTTTAATACTAAACAATAGTTCTCATAATTAAATTTTATGTTTACTATGTATAGGGTTCGAAGTCACGTAACGTTACGCGTAAGTTACGGTAACGTAATTTTGGAAAATTACGCGTAAATTACGGTAATTTAAAAAATGCATATTTGACGGCAAATTTTTAGTTGTTTCTGTCGCAATTTGTTGTGTTTAACAGTGGTGATTAATTAATTCCGGTGATTAGTAGTACCATCTACATCCGGCCACAAGCCTAAACCGGAAGTATTCACTAATGGTGTGCGTAATTCTCATGTAATTTACGCGTACAAGTCTTATTTATTTGTCCGTCGACCACGTCAGCCACCTATTTTACTGTGTATAGTGCTTCCGTCGATCGCGTCGGCCGTATTACGCTGCGGATTGCACCCACGTCGTCTGTATTTTGCTGCGGATTGCACCAGCGTCGATCGCGTGTGCCGTCTTTTGCTGAGTTCGGCACCCGCGGCAGCCGTATTTCGCGGCGCATTGCACCCGTCCCGCGTTGACCGTATTAGACGGTATTACTCAGCCAAAGATGGCCGCCGCTGATGCAGTACACGACGAAATACGTGGCCGATGTGGACGACTGGCAAATTAGTATGACCTGTAAATTACAAGTAAAAACCTTTGAAAACATTATTAAAAATATACCTACTAGCAATCAGTGAGCTTGAGCAACAAAAGGAACATAAATTTTCAAGTAATTGGGCATTAATGGCACGCATAATTTTGGAGTAAATTATGCGCGCCAATCTTACGCATAATTTTCGAACCCTTACTATGTAAGCTGATTACCAAAAACTAATTAAGTGATAAATGAAAGAAAATTGGCTTCCAAAGAAATTAATTTGCAACTTTATGTTTTATCAATTGTATTATAATTATATATCATTATTATATAATTATTATTATCAATAATTCTTTCTACATTTGGCATGGTAGGTACTCCAATACTCGCGTCGCGGGCCGAATAAAGATGTGGGCTGCACAGCGGCGATTGCAGTGATCAGCTCACGCTGGTCATTTTCAGTAGATTTTAGGTTTTTTCATTTTTCTGCGTCATTTCTAGCAATAAATGAACTTTCTTTCTTTAATTCAAAACCGTGGTGAATGCCAGTCATGAGGATATAAATAAAGTGGAAATCCGACCATGCTGAGATGGTCATTTTCAAGTGAACGTTGGGTAAGTAACTTCGCTCTCGTATTACGTTTTTGTTAAATCTGCTTTGGACCTGAAATTTCTACTTCATATAGTGTTTATATTGCTTAAAATAAATCAATTATTATGAAGACTTTTGATCTCAGCTGGAATTAATGAGAGTGTGCGAAAAATAATAAAATATTCAAACTAGCCGGTGCGTTGCCATTTTGTTTTTTTGAACTAGTGGAAGCAGTTAATCTCTAATGTAAATAATGATATTAATATTACTTTTGTTAATTATTCCAAAACAGCTGAAATCAAAGCTTATTTTATAAATTGTAATAGCAGAGTCATTTATTATAAATTTAATTAAAACCTAATAAATCTTATTTAAAGTTCGCGATATAACTTATTTTTTATGAATGGCCCGATAATTTATTAATACTAGTACTAGTAATAGTATTTATAGTTTATAGTAATTATAGTAATATAGTATTGGTAGCCTACTAGTTAGTGAATATTGTCCAATAGCAATAATACGGTAGTCACTCAAATACTCGCGTCTCATTAAGTTTGCTATTGGAGAAGCCAGTAAATCTAGAATTATTTTAAAGGGTCGAGATAATCATGAAGAGTGTTAAGATAGCACATCAGATAGCGGTGGGACAGAAGAGGGAACAGGGAGAGAGTAATAAGTTGGAGAAGAGAGTTAGACCTTTATTAGAATCTGATAGAGGGTTGAATGATGTAATTTTTTATGGACTATGTCAGAACGTTAAGGAAAAGTTGTCCATGCTACTCTCTGGTAGTACAGACTGCTTTCCCATGAAGATTAGGAATACATGGGATGTTGATGGGGAGGAAGAATAGTTTTTTGGAGATTTAGTTGGGTTTGTCAGGAAATCTGGGAAGTTATTTTGTAAGTTGGTATTTTATCTTATCTTATATGTTACAGACGCTCCTTCTGTACAGAAGATTATTGCGTCCTACGTATTTCTATGGTTTGTGTTTAGTCCTGTATTCTTACTAGAGTTTTAAAAGATGATAAAGTGGTGGCTTTCCTGGCTGACATAGATCATGAAGAAATTACATTATCTCATTTAGTTGCAGATGTTACCATGGGTGACTTTCATTTTGTTTAGTTTAATTTTTGTTTCTTTCTTTCATTTTCAGATGGACAAGGACACAGGACACCATATACTGCTGTACTGTAACTGTTGATGGCCACCCTGCCAGGGACTGGGACACATTTGCTCAATTTTTAAAATGTTTTTATTTGCTAATTACAGTAATTTATTTTGTTAATCATAAAATTATTTGTATAATTATGTGCATAGTTATATAATCTGCATTTGAATTTATGTTTTATTTGTTTTGATTTTCACTGAACTTATCTTTTTTAACTGCAACAATTTTATAGCAATTGAATTCTTGGTGTTAAGGTTATAATTTTAAATGTAAATTGTCTCAGCCACACACTGCATTTCCGCTTACAAATATTTTAAAGTTCTGTACAAATATCTTGAATTGCATTTTATTTTTATAAGCATGGTTTCAGCATTGGTTTCAACTAAATATTTTATGTCTGTTCTAAAAATTACATTGCAATAGATTTATTAATCTTAAAGTAACGCATTTAAATTTAAAATAAGTCGGCAGTGTTAAGTTTTTCACCCACATTTAATTTTTAAAATGTGCATAGATTTTTTGATTTGCATAACCTGTGTTGTTTCTATGCATTTATTTTGTAATGTATGTTATCTGTTTGTACTAAAAATTTCATAACAAAAGCTTTAATAGTCTAAAAGTTATATAATTAAATGTTAACTGTCGGCCAAGTTTTAAAAAATTTTTTTGCATAAATAACCTAATCTTCATTCAATGTAATTTATAATTTGCATTAATTTCTAATGAGCACTATCCCTTTGTACTGAAATTTTCATAGCAAAAGCTTAAATTGTTTTAAAGATATACATTTAAATGCATATTGTCGGCCGATTTCGATTTGCGATCCATGTTTTTTTTAAAAAATGTGCATAAATTATCTGATCTGCAGTTAATGTATTCCTTTATTTGCATTAATTTCAGTAGTGCATTATCTGTTTGTACTAAAAATTCTACAGTTATGACATTGTTGGTTTAAAGTTATACTATTTTGTAATAAAACTGAATTTGTTGATATTTCTCGCTAATGACCCCTAGTACTTATATGGTCATGTTCTATAAAATATATTTCATTAATTCACTTCTACTGTGTTGTTTTTTATTTAGGTATGTGTTACTAATGTGTCCTCCAAATTGCATGGCTCCATCTTCATTAATTACAAAGTTATGAACAAAATAGTGTGCGAAGAGCTAAAATTCAATCACAGATTTCAAGGATTAATTACAAAGGCAAATAAGGAGGAAAATTAATTCACTAAAAAAATCATAACTTTTCTGCTATAAAAGATAGAACAATGATTTAGGTGTCATTGAAAGCTGAAAGCTCTTTCCTATGATATATTGTTTGTGTGTGTGTTAGATGTACATGTATTTGAAATTTTGAGTTGGAGTGCCTAGGCATGGGTTACACTCACAAAACCATGAACCAAACCTACAAACTTAACAAATAATAAAATTATTTGAATTTTCTGAAATAAATGATAATAATTTTATTTTTTCCAGAAATTCTTTATTCTTTAAGTAATAGGATGCGGTAAAATTCTATGCAAATGAGTGAAAGGATACCACTTATAAAGTCACTGAACACTGTAAACTATAATAAACTTTTATTATAGTTAAACACACTAAGTTAATTAAAGAAATGTAATTTTAATACACTTTATTAAAAAATTGTGATGTAGATAGCAGTAATAATTGTATAATTTGTAATTGGGTGGAACCACACTTTTTTTTTGTGTCCCATAACCTAGTTGTCGTAGCGGTTCTGATGTTTCCATTAGAACTTTCTCGGGGCTTGGTAAACCTGCAGCGCCCATCTCCTCTCCAGGTCAGCGGAGGACTTTTTAGCAAAAGTCATTCATCACTTTTTGTGTGGTTTTTATGTGGCTAGATCCCAAGCCCAGCATGTGAGGCGAGTGCACTATTGACTTCACTATCCAAAGCCTCAATATTTGTACATAATATGTTCCAGGAGGGAGTTCAAATGGCTATTTTTATGAATAGCTAATCATTTTTTTCACATGAGATATAATGCAAATTGCATTAATCTGTTCCAGAACAACAGATGATTGCTGATTTAAACCTTGTCTCCCTTAAGGTCATCATGTAACTGCTTTGTTTCAGAAATGCTATCATCAGCAAGTAGTTATCTTAATCCAAAAATAATTAAAAAATTCCCACTTGTTCAAGTATAGGTGACTTGCTCACAGCAAGAATAGTCATCCCTTTTCCACATTTGCCTCTTTTATTATGTTTTTATTTTCAGTATAGACAGGTTGATTTCAGAATGCCATACTGAGTTTCCCAGTCAGTTCCAATTTAAAACTTCATGAGTTCTTTTTTCAGTCCACATGTCAATCTCCTTGCTTTCCTTTTAGACTAAGTTGAATCACTAATCTGTTTTGGCCTGTAGTCTACACTATTTTTAATTTAAAAATAAAACAAAAAAATAATAAAATAGTGCATAGTTTCATGAAACTTGTATTATGTATGATGCACAGCATATGGAAGCTAGCACTAGACTGAGCTAACGCAGCAATAAAATGGTGACAATTTCCAAATCGCAGGGCAAGCATGCGAATTATGAGTTGAATTTTACTTGAACAAGTTGGATAGTTGGATAAATAACGAGTTGTACAAATAGAGAGACGGATGAATGGCGGGTTTTCGTGATATTGGGATCTTCCACCATTATAAAAGGGGGCAATGTTATATCCAGCCAATAGGTCAGGTGATAAACAAATGATTAACTGCTCAAACAAATTATGGAATCTTTAATGAATTATATAGCACTACAATGTCGATAAGGATAGATAAATAATACCAAAGGAATATTAAAAAGAACAGAATATAATTTAAGCTCCTACTTAATCTAAATTATGAAAGAGGCATTACATTTGTCAAAGATGATTAACTGTTAATGAAAAAGAAAAAGTTACTGAAAAAAGAACAAGTTTGAAATGTGGGCCAAGATATTTTTTTCAAAGCAAAAAGATGATAACAGTCTATTGATGTGGGAGAATAATTATAAAATAAATGAAAAAGCACCAATGTCAATAAGTCAAAATTTGGATTCTCCGTCGTAAATGCATTTGTTTCCATTTTTTTAATCAGTCTTCTTGCTTTACACAGTGTCTATAAATTTTTGTGTACTTGTATATTATAATGAGTATATTATAATTAACTTCTCTATTCTTTGTACACAATACATTTCCCACTGAAATAAATAAAATTTATAACTTCATGAAAAAGTTTTTAACTAACTCATTCTATACATTATTTTTAAATTGCTCAAAATATACACACACTAAATTGCTGAAAATTAAATATGCTTATGACATAATGAGTTGCCTACATTTTCAGTTCATCATGTTCAGTAAAGTTGGTTCAGATAAAACAAAGTTTTTAGAGCATGTCAAAGCAGCTAGGGATGAAAGGGCTCAGGATAGAGAAAGGGAAGTAGCAACTGTTCGAATTCAGGTAAAAATATTTTTCATAGTAATTGATACATTTAAAATAATTGAGTTGGATTTGTACAATGACTTTGTTTAAAAGCAGTTTTTCAAAACAATAAAGAAAAATTAAATCATAGAAGTATAATTTTGAAAAAATTAATTATAATATAAACTAAAAAAATTATAAATTTATAATTTTAGTCAATTAATATTTATTGTAGGATTTAAAATGTAAATTATTATTTGGTGGGATGGGGAGGGGTATTTATCTAATCTGAACATGTAATTTAGTTTGATTTCGTAAATCTTTGTGTAAACTTAATAGATACTACATACTATACCCAATAGTACATGTCAGCATTAGGATAATTTTTAAAGTAAAAATGTACATACAAACTCTGGACGAACATAATTTTTAAATGAAACATTTTTATGGAAAATTTTTTCTTATTTTTCACAGTCAAGTGTAAGAGGTTTTTTTTCAAGAAGGCGTCTAAAGAAGGCAATCTAGTATGTATACCATTTTAACTGTATCATTGTCCTTGATTAATTGACATGATCTTGTTCTGATAATGAATTGTTCCTTTCATCATCTGATTTAAACACAGTTTTAGAATTCAAGTCATTTTTATAAATAATTAAATTCTATTTTAAACAATTAAATGCCACTATTTTAATTCAACCAAGTTGATTTATAAGCTCTCAAATGTCATGTATGTTATTTTCTGTTACAGCGAAGAAATTGACACATTTTTGAATGCACCTCCACCTGAAAGTGATGCAGAATACAAACCAACACTAAAACCAGGTCAGCATTAAGCAGCATTGTTATACAGTTGTTCATTTTTCTTTGTTGACTTTAGTGGCCCAGTTGCTGCTGTAACAAAGTTTGCAAGTCTTTTAAAAATCATATTCTCTACAAACTCCTAGCACCCACATAAACACTTTGTTCTCCTGTAACCCCCTGCGATTTTCATTGTCTACAAGAAAAGAATCAATAATATTGTTCATTATCTTTGCACCTGTGATAATTTTTGAGCTCCCATATGTTAGATTAGTTGCATTTTGATGGCTTTGCACTTTTAGTGTTTAACAAAGATTATAATTTAAGGGGTTTTAGATTATTTTTTAAATTGAAACACAAGTCAGTGTGTTTCCAATGTTTTTGCTAAAATATTATTTTTTTAAAAATCATCCTTTAAAGCTCTAGAGACTTTTCAAGTGACCAAGAAATTTTTATTTCAACATGATCCACATTCAGATCAAGACAGAAGGGTGAGAACTTGTTTATTTTTCTTTTCTTTTTCTGCACATAGATGTTATTAGTGTGGAAAAAAAGGTACTTCCCCTTTCAGCGCATCTAAAATAAATATGTGATTATAATCTAAAAACATACGACTGTGATAGCTTTTAAGCTATAAAGCAGACATATTTGTTTCCTGTTTGTTTTACCACATCGAACATAACAGTATTAATTTTATTTGGTTTCTAGTGACAAAATAATTGTAAGCTATTTATTTATTATTATTACTATTGATGAGTGATAAAAATCTTTTGATTTTGACAGAGATTTGAATACCTGTGTCGTTATATCCTTGCAACCATGGAATCTGATACATTAAAGGTTAGTTACTTTTATTTACTCTGGTTAATGATAAAACTAAATAGCAACTGTACCATTTTTCCTATTTTTAAAATTTTGACTTAACAAGAAAACCAATGTAAATGATTATGTGATAATTTCTAAGAAATGAGCTTTCCCTCATGATATAAAAATTGCTTCGTTTTTTATTTTCAGTACTGTTACGTCTCAGTATCTTTTAACAAGCAGCTTACACTGGCATGGATTGCACAAGTGAAATCTCTACTTTGGAAATGCTGTCAGTATTTTTACACTTTAAGGGTAGGTGGATGGCTGGAAGATAAATAAAGAACTAGTTAATATTAGTTTCAGTTGAGACTATGCAAAACTCCAGACATAATGAACCAGTAAAAATCAATATCAATTTTAATAATAAATTAATCTTGGCTTGATCGGAAGGCCTGCTTCATATCTCGATACGAATGAATTGAATTCTGTCTTTTAGGAGAGGGACGCTAAATATTACCAATATAAACAAATACTTCTTTTTTCAGTCAGCATTAGATAAAACTAATGAAAACCTTTTGAAACTTCTTTTAGCCTGAGAATCACAATGATATTCGGACTGTTAAGGTTCTACTGAGTATGTTGGTGACATTTACTTCTCACACCAATTGGGTGGCCCTCAAAGATAAAGAAAGTAAGTTGCTTTCAATAAGAACTCAATGCTGTATCCTTACCACTTTGACAAACTAAATCACATTTAGTGTAGACCAAATCAACGTACATGCTATGTCCTGGCACATTTTACAGCTAGCCCATCTTAACAAACTAAATCACACTTAGTGTGAGAAAAATAATCTATGTGATAGCCTAGTTACCTATTTCATGATAGCATCCATTGTTATTTGAGACCTGTGTGAAAATGATCAAATCACTACTGTTTGAATGTGACAGCCCAGTTACCTCTTTCATGATAGCATCCATTTTTATTTAAGAGTTAAGACCTGTGTGAAAATGATCAAATCACTACTGTTGTTTCAGATCTTCACCCAGGTTTTACTAAGCTTTGTGAAAATATAATGGGAGACTTGAATAGCAGAGGACTTTACACAGCTCTAGAGGTATGGCTCCAGCATTAAACATATGAATTATTGTAAACACAACTTTTTCAGATTTTAAAATTATGTCTGGGATGTTAACTCTTCTAAAAACATATAAGGATGCTGAGATAGTTTTTTAATTTGTTCTCAAGTCAGACTTTGCGGTTTTTTTTTTAAGATTACAATTTGTGTAGATATATCTTAGATATACAGACGCTCCTTCTATGCAGAAGATAATTGCGTCCACAGACCATGAGAGATGATCTGTTGGCAAGTGATGTAGCGGTCACAGGCCACGGCTATAGGGGTTCCACGCATTACCCCAGCCGCCTAACTATTGTCTAGTTAGGTACCCATTCGGAGCTGGGTGACTCGGGGACTCCTCAGGCCCTGAGAACAAATCCTCACCTTCGTGTGGATTCGAACTCGTGACCATCGGTATGACAGTCGAGAGCGCTACCTCTCGACCACCACGTCCCACATATATATGCAGATTTGTAAAGATATTAAATCTGTTAAAGAATGCAGAAGATTGTATTAATCTAGACATCTAAAATATAAAGTCTACACTTGTGTAAAACTTCAGGCATTGCTAAGGAAGGGGTTATGTCGAGCAAAGATTGTCTTCAATAAAGCCTCCCTCACGGCAATCATAACAGTGTCTCTGAGGTGAGTAGAATACACATGGAAACAAATTTAATCATATTTCTTACTATTTTAAGCATTTATAAGCATTATGTTTTAAATTTAGAACCAGTTCAATTGTTTTTTAAAAATGCATTGAATGGTGAGGCAGTAAATCTTAATAAACTCCTTTCTCTGAAGACCATGAGAGTAATCAGAATTCATTATTTAAATTTATTGGCAGAAATATTAGTTTAATTATTGTATGGACATGGAAACTATTACAATCTCTCTTTATTTCATGAACAGACCCCTGATGGCTGCCAATTTCTCCACCAACTTGCTGAGTGCATTCCTCCTACACGTGCTTTCTGTGCCTGCCGTAGTCATTCATATCAATACCATAGCCAAAGATGTAAGTATTTCAGTACCTGCGGTAATCATTCATATCAATACCATACATAGCCAAAGATGTAAGTATTTCAGTACCTGCGGTAATCATTCATATCAATACCATAGCCAAAGATGTAAGTATTTCAGTACCTGCAGTAATCATTCATATCAATACCATAGCCAAAGATGTAAGTATTTCAGTACCTGCGGTAATCATTCATATCAATACCATAGCCAAAGATGTAAGTATTTCATTACCTGTGGTAATCATTCACATCAATACCATAGCCAAAGATGTAAGTATTTCATTACCTGTGGTAATCATTCACATCAATACCATTGCCAAAGATGTAAGTATTTCAGTGGATATCTAAGTCCATAATTACTTTACTCTAAATAAAAGCACCTACAATCAATCTGATAGTTTGAAACATTCAACTAACCTGAAGCCTCACAAACCTCACAAACAGTATGATACAGAGTCATTTTAAAACTTGTTTCCATTGGTTTCTTTAATTCAAGTGTATTGCTACCATGGTGACCAGTCGAATATTCAAGAGGTGCCTTGACCTGCTGACCTGCGAGCAGAGCACAAGAATAATCTTCAATTCTCTTGAGGGCAACTATGCCCTCTGTCTCATGGGTCAGTGAAATATTCTTTGCTATAGCTGTTCATACTAGAGAAGTACATTTTAAATTAATCCATCCACCATCTATCTATCTAATATTAAAAATAATGTATTTTACTATTTTTGTTTTAAAAAAATTTGATCTTAATAGCTTAATGATTAATTTTAATTTTTTTTTTATATTGACAGCAAATTTAATCCAGCTTGGCTTTGTAGAAATGGAGGTAAGATAGTTGGCATTTTTATGACTGCTATAAATTTAGTAAGAGAATAAACAGCCTATCATTTTTTTATCCAGCAATTAATACCAAAAAGAAATTATTATATTTTGACTTTATGGACATTTTCATATCAAAGTGACAAGAGAAGATTTAAAAAATTGCATCATGCTTTCCCAGCACTTGAATGAAGTATTGTGTGGGGGTGGGTGGGAGGGAATGCTTCTGTAAAATTCAATGATTCATATGGAATGGCAAACAAAACAAAATTTCTAATATAAATGTTAGAATAAAACGCTCTCATAATTTTTTCCTTGCTTGTGAAATTATTGTACAGTGGAACCTCTCATAACAAGTAATTTGTATAACGAGCACAAAAAAAGGGGGAAAAGTTGGTCTCTTAACAAGCTACATTTCACATGACAAGATATGCAGACAGGGAAAGTCCCTTTTCCACCACATTCATTTGTGAGCTGGAACTTCTGCACTGATGCGTTTAGCATTCGGTCTGTTAACATATTGTTTTCGTGTGTCATCACCAGTTTTTACAAATTTTTTATGCAGACAGTATTTGTAATTTTTTTATGTGCCAAGTGTAATAACATGTCTGTGTAGAAAAAAAACCCAAGAAGACAATTATAAGAGAGAAAAAACTGTTAAAATGAAAGGTAAAATCATTGAAAAGCAAGAACAAGGTGTAAGTGTGGTTAATTTATCGCCCTAATACAATGGGTCAACATCAACAAACTGCACCATTAACAAAAGCAAGGAGATGGATACTTCAAATGGGGTGACAAGAATATCTACGAAACTGCTACATATCCTTGATGATGCTGAGAGATTGTTTCTAATATGGATAAACGAGAAACGATCACAAGGCGACACTATTAACAAAAACATTATTTGTGAGAAGGTGAAACTATTTTTTGTTTCATATCTAAATTGTATTCCAAGTTGTTACACTCCTTAACAATTGATAAATAATTTTATTTGAATAAGTGTAAATAACAAATTTGAAAAATAAGTATTTTTTTAGCATGGAACGTATTTTACATTGATTTGTGTGGGATAAATTGTTTTGTTTAACTACTCTTTTGCTTAAGTGAGTAAGATTCTGGAATGAATTATGCTTGTGATGAGAGGTTCCACTGTATATTGTTTTAGCTTTCATGTATACCAATGAGAGCCAGAAGATATAACTGCAATCAAATGATTTGAGAAATCTGATGAATTTATTTCTCTTTTCCAGGGTCTGGTTGAAAACACAGTGGATTTTATGGTAAATGTTTGTTTATTTTGGTTGTATATTTTCAAAACAACAAATGTAGATTTAAAATCTCCATAACACGATACATGTATGATACATTGATGTTTTAGAGTATGTCTTCATTCCTCTTACAGTCAGTGATGATACGTCTGCTTGAAAACTGTCACAAATATGTCCAGAACAAGAAGTCCAACCTGACACATTGGCACCCTGTCCTTGGCTGGTTCTCACAGAACACGGATGTCAGGTGACTCGCACTCAATTTTACTCTTTTTTGGTTTTTTATATCAATTTTCTTTGTATGGAATTTTTAACTTTATATATATTTTTGTTGCTGAAATCATCAAAATAATCAAATCTGCCAAATCTACTTATCAAAAAGTATTTATTCTTTTTAAAAAAATCTGTTAATTATTTTAAAAGATCATCTGTTAAAAAAATGTTAAACTTGATGTATTTAATAGCATACATACCTTAGATCATTCTTATTTAGTTCCTGATATTAATGTATTTAATAATTTTCCCCATCATACAGCCTCCATGAAGCTATGCCGAATGTTGTCCGCCAGCTTCAGTTGCTCTGGAGTGACAAGATGATTCGTCTCATGTTTGCCGTACTTCTTGAATACACAGAAACAAGCCCTGTCCTTGACCCTGATCAAATGCCTCCAAAACATAAAAGTATATATTCATGTGCAGTTTTATTGTTTTCATTTAGAACAAAAATTGAAACTACTAAAAACAATTAAAATTATACATTTGCCCACCAAAAATATCATTACACACAATTTTTTTTACAATGATCTTATAAGACTCGCACATTTTACTTCAACTGAAATAGTGTTGTCCAAAATATTCACTTGGCAAGTGAAATGTAGTTTTGCTTTAAAAAAAACAAACTACTTTTAAAGTCTTTTTTTTTTGGTGTTATTGTTGTCAATATTTGAAATGGTTTACCATAATGTTAAATACAACAATCTAATTTTAAAAAATGTATGAAGTATTTAAGCGTTCATGTTATTACATGTGAACTGTTCCATTATTCTGGAATTGTGATGATAAATATAATATCACCACACAGACATATGGAAGAAAGCGTTGAGCAAAGCCTCGTCAAACAAACTGTCGGCAGTTCAAAAAATCAAGCTGGATAGTGGAATAGCATTCAGTACTTGTCTCCCTTGTTCCTTGTATCAGCAAACTATCAACACGTTAACACAGCTAAAAATGGATATACTTGGAGGTCAGTAACTATTAGATTGGGGCACTAACTGTTAGACTGGCTCAGTGCCTGTTAGACTGGCTCAGTGCCTGTTAGATTACTTCACTGCCTGTTAGACTGGCTCACTGCCTGTTAGACTGGCTCACTGCCCGTTAGACTGGCTCAGTGCCTGTTAGACTGGCTCAGTGCCTGTTAGACTGGCTCAGTGCCTGTTAGACTGGCTCAGTGCCTCTTAGATTACTTCACTGCCTGTTAGACTGGCTCACTGCCTGTTAGACTGGCTCAGTGCCTGTTAGACTGGCTCAGTGCCTGTTAGACTGGCTCACTACCTGTTAGACTGTTTCACTACCTGTTAGATTACTTTACTACCTGTTAGACTGGCACAGTGGCTAGTCTACTTGGTCAGCGCATATTAGACTATTATAGACTCTATTTGACTAGATTAGTGGCTAGGGTCTAATTCAAAAATTAAAATATTTCAATTGAAAATATAATTTAATTGTAAGTCCTATGGACGCTCCATTCCAGGTCTGGCATACAATGACGTCCTGTTGCCCATCTTGTGGAGGTTTCTCTGTGACCTTGGCCCACATTGTGGATTAAAGATATTTCTGGAGCTGCTGTCCCAGGCCCCAAACTCCACTATACATCCAGTGTTCAGCCTCTTGGCACTGTTCTGTGAGACTGCATCTCACATGATCACGTAAGCACTCAGAATACAGATACTATATATATGACATCACACATGATCACGTAAGCACTCAGAATACAGATACTATATATATGACATCACACATGATCACGTAAGCACTCAGAAAACAGATACTGTATTTATGATATTACATATGATCATAATAGAAGTTCACCATTTATGAATGAAAATAAATGTTATTTTTAAAAGCCTGAGTTTTTTTAAGTGATTAAATTTGAATTTTTATGTTTTTAATTAGTTGTTATAATCTTTATTTTTCTAATTGTATTCATACAAATATTTCAAGCCACAATTAAGTAAACTGTCAATAAAGTAATGAAGTGCAATAACTGTCAGTAGAGAAATATTAAAACGCAAAGTTGAATTTGGCTTTTATATATATTTTATTCTTCTTGTTGGTATGATACCCTGACTTCCATATCATATATATAAAATATTTATTTTTCCTTGACCCTCTAACGTGTGTTGATTTGTAATTAATAAGGGCTACATATGCATAAAGGTAAGGTCACAATAATAATAATAATGAAAAAGAACAGGAGCAAATGCTTAAAGCATAATTTACTAAGAGATTTTCTTACAGCCCTATGTGTAACTTGTCTTTTGGCTGCTTTCTTACTTGTTGGTGTTGATTAATAGCTGATTCTTTCCTACAATGACACTATTGAAGTCAATAATTCAATACTTGAACGTACGTCTACTCTTTTTACATATTAATAAACATCATTGAAACAAAATGAGTACATCCTCACCAGTCTTCACACACACTCTCTGATCTGACTCTAAGCCTTCTGGTCTAGCACATTCATCACGCGATCTCTTTCAACCAATCACATCTCATGTGACACTATGATCTCTTTAAAAACAAGCTCACTGTATTATATGCCATGCAAGTTCTTTTAATTTGCTCTCTTGGAAAATACTCATGTAAAGAGATTTTAATGTTTTTCTTTAGGATACTCGATGACACTGAAATGTTAGAGCAACAAAAGGTTTTCAAAATGTCTGACTATGTCAAAATGAGCGAGTTCCTTAACATGTTCATCTTCAAGGTCATATGGGGCGGGCTCATAAGTAAGTCAGAGATTGTTCTCTCTTGTCACTGTTTCATGAAAATGTCTCTAAAGTCAAAATATCTATCTGTTTATTTGAAGATTTTACATCTGGTCATTTTTTAGTCTGTTTTTTAAAGACTGCTCTTGTTCTGAAGTTTATTTTGCCATTTGTTGTAAAAACCTTAGAATCAAATCAACTGTCTACATTTTGCCACATGGTACTTCATTTATTGTGGTGAAAATGCTTCCATACAATAATTTTTCAGCATTGGACCATGCTCCTAACTGTGATGTGTTTACCTCAACGTTGACTCTTCTCATGATCCTTCATAATAGGGACAGTCGACGTAACTTTACCAGTCCTAACCACTGGCTCATTAGGTAAGTATTTGTAGGGAAATTTCCTACATATATAGAAGGGAATAAAATGTAATTATTTTATTGTTCAGAATTTATGATTCTTCTGCTATATCATATACTGACAAACTGTTCCACAAATGCCCTGTTTTTGATGAATAATGAAGTCTTGTTCACATATACCCACACTTTGTTCTCATATGCTGTTCAGATATACCCATACGCTGTTCTCATATACCAACATTTTATTCTTATATACCCTCATCTTGTTCCCATTAACCACATGTTCACATACACCCACATGCAGTGGCGGCGTTAGGTAAGCGCGGGGCCTAGTGCCAGCAATGACCCCGCGGGGCCTAGTGCCAGCAATGACCCCGCGGGGCCAGAGTACTAGTAAAGATCGCTAAGCACCAGTATGCTTAAGCTTTCAAAGATGTCTAGAGCTATATCCGGCATCCTTCCGTCTTGCGAGACGATGATGCATCACCGTTGGGTTGGGTTGCATTTTCTCGAGTGGCTGTGCAGTCCTATCCTTGAGTGACAGTCTTTGCCACAGTTTTTACACACGAGTTCTGTGCTTCCAAATGTTTTGGCCTTTCTCCTAGCTCTTCTGTCTGCAGCCTCCTCCATTCTTCGTTCCTCGGCTACTACGACGCCCTCTTTGACAACTGTGCGCCACGTAGATCGGTCGTCTGCCTTACACTCCCAGTCACTTGTATGTATTTTGGCTGCTTTCATGTCCCTTTGACAGACATCTTTAAATCGCAAGCGTGGGCGACCTGTTTTCCTCTTTCCTGAAGCAAGTTCACCATATAGGAGGTCCTTCGGGATGCGGCCGGGGCTCATTCTTTTGACATGTCCTAGCCACCTCAGGCGTCTTTCACTAAGAATTGAGAACATGCTTTGGGTATTGGCACGCGTTAGTACCTCACTATTAGGCACTTTTTCTTGCCATTTAATACCAAGGATGCGGCGCAAGCATCTCAAATGGAAGCTGTTAAGCTTACGCTCTTGTGATGTATAAGTGGTCCATGTCTCGCTCCCATATAGTAGTGTACTGATGACACAGGCTCGATAGACGCACAGTTTGGTTTTCTCCGTTAGCTTGGTGTTTTGCCAGACCCGCTTATTTAGTTTAGCCATTGTTGCGGCTGCCTTGCCAATTCTGCTGTTTATTTCTTCTTCAATGGACAGTGTATTGGAGACCTTGGATCCCAAGTAGGTGAAGCTGTCCACAACCTCCAAGTTTTCATTATCGATATTTATGGTAGGAGGAGGTCGAGTGTCTTGGGCCATGATGTTTGTCTTTTTCAAGCTGATTTGCAGACCAAATTCTTTGCAGGCATTGGAGAAGCTTGACACGAGTTGTTGCAAACCAGATTCTGTATGTGCTGTTAGTGCCGCATCATCCGCAAATAGTAGCTCTCGAATTAGGACATCCGTCGTTTTGGTCTTGGCTCGGAGGCGGGCAGTGTTGAAAAGTCCTCCATCAGCTCTGGTATGTAACCAGATTCCCTCACTGCTATACTTGAATGCGTATCGAAGAAGTACAGAGAAGAATATTGCGAAGAGTGTTGGTGCGAGTACACAACCTTGTTTAACTCCGCTGCTGACAGGGAAGGCCTCTGACTTAGCTCCATTGAACTGCACTGTGCCAAGCATATTTTCATGGAACTGTCTGATGATGGCAAGTAGGTGAGGGGGACAGCCAATTTTTGCCAGTATTTGGAATAGCCCGTTGCGACTGACCAAGTCGAAGGCTTTTGTAAGGTCCACTAATGCAATGTATAGTGGCATCTGCTGCTCTCTGCATTTTTCCTGGAGCTGTCGTATGGAGAACACCATGTCTATGGTAGACCGACCGGACCGGAAACCACACTGAGATTCTGGATAGACGCGGGATGCTAGGCTTTGTAAACGTGTTAGTATAACGCGGGCAAAGGTCTTTCCTACAATACTAAGGAGTGAAATGCCGCGATAATTATTGCAATCACTCCTATCACCTTTGTTTTTATATAGTGTCACTATATTTGCATCCTTTAGGTCTTGGGGGATGTAGCCCTGTTCCCAGCAGAGGGACAGAATCTCGTGCAATGGTTGGAGTAAAGCTGTCTCCTAGTGCCAGCAATGACCCCGCGGGGCCAGAGTACTAGTAAAGATCGCTAAGCACCAATATGCTTAAGCTTTCAAAGATGTCTAGAGCTACGCTACGGAATTTGACCTTCAAAAAGGATTACGAGAGTGCCTTTTTCGTTTCTTTACAATCGTTTCTAGCATACGTTCTACCATCCACTCTTTGGTTCTACATGTATAGGCTATTAACCAGGACGAGACATGTTCAGGACCGAAACGCGGGGCCTACCTAAGCGCGGGGCCTGGGGCAGTCGCCCCAGTTGCCACCCCCAAACGCCGCTCCTGCCCACATGCTACATACACCCACATGCTGTTCACATATACCCACATGTCTCATATACTTATATGCTGTTCAGATATACTCATACGCTGTTCCCATATACCCACATTTTGTTCTTATATACCCTCATCTTGTTCCCATTACCCACATGTTCACATACACCCACATGCTGTTCACATATACCCACATGTCCTCATATACCCATATGCTGTTCTCATATGCCGACATTTTGTTTTTACATACCAACGTATTGTTCTCTTATCCCCCCCATGTTCACATATACCCACGTGCTGTTCACACATACCCACATGCTGTTCACATATACCAAGATGGTGCTAACAAAATACTAGTCAGTTAATATAGAATTTTCTTATCTTTTGTTTTGGCCACATCCTTAATTTGAATACTTAAATAGCTGGACAAGTTCGCTTTTCTACTATTGAGCGTTCCAGTATTACATCCTCAGACGTGCTTGCCTATAAACTATGTCAAACGTATTTATATTATATTATTTTCATGAATGGCCTAATGGTATCCATACTTTCAGGGATGTCAAACCAAGTCATTTTATGGCGGAGCTAGAGAAGGACAAGAAAACAGCTTTATTCCTTATGCAGAAAGTCCCCCACATCATTCCATTTAATGAGGCAAGTTTTAAGTTTATTTGATGTTTGCCTTTACATTTTTTAAACAGTGATCACTGAACAGCCCTAAACCTTATAATTAGTTTTCAGCCATTGTGCAAATATTTGTGGAAAAAAGACAAAGTCTCATACTCATACTAAATGAATAGACTGACAAATCTCCCCCTTAGAACAACAAGGTTCTAAGTTGAATTTGTGACAAAAATGAGTTATAGGCACCGCGGTTATTGTTCATGTGTTAGCGTAACATGGTAAAAAATATGAAAGCTGTATCTTGAGACAATTTTGTAGGAAGCACAGAATAACAAGGCTCTAACTCTATTTAGGCCTACTCACTTCAAATTTTCAAACGCGAATATCTCTCGGTTCAACCAAAAGTTCTCATAGAAGCTTGTTATTCTGAGGGGTGAAATATACATATTCTTAAAGTAAAGGTAACCTATGGTAAGAAAAGACTTTGTGTATTAGCTTTGTTTGACCTTGACCTTACACAAGTAGATGAAGTTTTATTATTCAACATCAGAATTTAACATAACCTGATCCTTCATGAATTGTTAAAGGTTAAAACTAGCTGAAATCATGAGTTTGAGATAATAGAAACAATTTTATTTAAGGCAATTTATGATTGTTGTTTTTTTCATAGGAAATGCAGCCGGCTGACTTATTTCACTACCTTGAAATATTAAACAAATACAAGTAGCAAGCAAGAAAATAGTTTTTAAATTCTTTATTAATGTAATTTATTCTCTTGATCAGCCAGTCCAAACCTGAAAAATTATGAAACAAAACCATGATAAAGTCATGCTTAATGAACACAAAGATAGAAATATGAAAAATATATTTTTATGCAATATTACCTTAATCAATGTAAATCAATTCATTCATATTTATAAAGGGGGCTGATTAATCTCCCTTGACACCACAGAAATACTATAACTGTTGAACATCTGCAGCTCTGACGGTTCTAGATTCTAGGCCCCAAACAATTTTTGTTTGCATTGTTATTTCAAAGTTAGAGTCAATTATATCCATTTATTATTGTCTCCCCTGTGGTCGCCAGCGGGTGATCATCTTTAGGAAGAATGTGATGAGGGAGAAGGAGTTGCTGGGCCTGACAGAGTCGTCGTGTACATCGGCACAGTCCACGCTGATCACTGTTCATCGGAGTCGAATTGTGGAGGTAGGTTTTTGAAAAATAAATTTTCTCCAAAAAACAAAGGTTAAGTAGGTTACAGCCTGATTTTATTATTTCCTAATTAGATAACAGTCAAGTGGGGCTACTAAAAAGAAAGAGAAGTTAGTCAAAGACCTAAAAGGCTTCACAGGGAATTATTAACACTCAACTGACAATTGAAGGGGGCAAAAAAGAGAAATTAACTGTTGTCTCCATGTACCCACCAACTTTGTTTTAATATCTCATAAGTCTTACAGGTAAATATTCCTTCACATGCAATAATAAATTTTTAATTCTAGGATGGATATCGGCAACTGGCACAACTACCTGGTCGAGCTCTGAAGGGAGTAATTCGTGTCAAATTTATCAATGAAATGGTAATTTATTTTCATATTAAAATATGAACTGATTCCTTTTTATTAAATGTAAATCAAGTCATTAAAAGATAATGGAATCATTGGGATGGAACATGCTGAGACAAGTCTGTCATATATTTGAAACATATTAATTCTTCATGAAATTTCTAGGTTAATTTTCACTGGGTTCACTAGGTTCATATGGTTCACTGACATTCTTATGACTTGGTTCACTGACATTCTTATGACTTGGTTCACTAGGTTGATATGGTTCACTGACATTCTTATGACTTGGTTCACTAGTTTCATATGGTTCACTGACATTCTTATGACTTGGTTCACTGACATTCTTATGACTTGCTTCACTAGGTTCATATGGTTCACTGACATTCTTATGACTTGGTTCACTGACATTCTTAT
>MUZC01000054.1:302579-322214 GCA_002072015.1 Radix auricularia | reverse complement strand
GGCATGGACACATCAACAGACAATGATCTCCACAGTTGTCTATCTTGAAACATTAAAATATGTCAACACCTCATGAATAAATTAATTGCAGGTTATCAATCCTGCATTGAAAGCCCCTTGGTTCAACCTATACTGTGTCAACAATCTTTAAGTGGCAGTAAATTTTGATAGAATAAATTAAATTAGTTTACCAAGTTCCTGAGATGGGTGTCTATCTTTATCTTGTTTGTGTAATTTAACGGAAATGATTTTTTTAAAACTTAACAATTTTGGTTGACTCCTCTATTTCTCAGCACTACGATGGAGATATTTGTGATCTAGAGCTTACTTTCTCATGTGATGAAGACATCTTAGGTCGAATAGTCACGCATGAGCTGGTCCCTGGGGGTAAAGCTATTCAAGTTACCAATGAAAACAAGTTTGTATTTTCTTTATGATCTCATCACATGGCAGGTCTAAACCAATCAAAACAATGAATCAATTTACAATTTATCTGATTCTTTTTAAATTAAAAACTACATAATACACAACATGTAGCCATTAAAAACTTAAAGATCCATACAGAAGCGTAACTGGGTTTTTCGCACCCTTGGTTAATTCATTTTTGAGAAATAGGGAAAATAATAAATTATACAGAAAAAATTGATTATTGAAGGATTAGCCCACGGCAACTGCCCCGATGCCAAGTCGTTGTTACGCCTCTGGATCCATATCTGAAATAAAAATAGTTGAGTATAGCTGTACAAGTGATTGATACAAAGATTTCTTTCAAAGACAATAACAACAATATTCTCACAGTGGCAGGGGCTCCATCATGTTGGGGGCTCAGGATTTTGTTATTTTTAAAGGCAATAATAGCCATGTTCAATATTTATGGGCTTTATTTCATCCAATGATTTCTTTTCAGGATAAGGTACGTTCACTTAATGGCCCATCATCGCATGTACAGACAAATAAGGGAGCAAACTCTTGCTTTTGTCAAAGGTTTCAAATCTGTTGTCAACCCTGATTGGCTTAGCATGTTTTCCGCACCAGAACTACAAAAACTCATTTCAGGAGATAGTGATTCTCTTGATATGGAGGATTTAAGGTAAAAGAATTTTACTGGAAATTATTTTCCTCATGTATTATAACATGCACAGTTCAAAATCATAACCTTAACAATTAAAAATAAATAAGGGTGAAAATGGTGTGTGGTTGTTTGCTAAGGTTTGCAATAATTATATATGCTGGAAAATAACAATTAACTTTTTTTCCTAACAGCTTTCAACATTTTCTAATTTAAATAATAAAATATTGTAGTCCATATTAACGTGCTAAATTAAAAACACGAATTAAACCTGACTGTGGGCCCAAAAGTTTTATATTGGAGGATATTCACCAGGGGAGTAGCAAGTCAGGAGGAGGGAGGGGTCCGAAATTCAAAATACCCTGGACCCTCACTTGAGGGGGACCCCCAAAGGAGTGTACATTATCGCATGTTATGATGTTTAAGTCAGACTGTAGGGCCCCCAAAAGAGGCCAAGCCCCCTGGGCCCCCAAATCTACACCACTGATGATCACCATTACAGTTTAAGATTTGTTCAACCTTTTTTTTTTTTTTGCAAAATATTCCTTGGAAACAAATTACAGCAAATGTTGTAAACTCTTTTTCTAATGTGTTCAGACGTCACACTCAGTACTATGGTGGATATCACAACAGCCACAAGGTCATCAACTGGCTGTGGGATATTGTGGCCAATGATCTCACCACAGAGGAGAAGGGACTTTTCCTTAAGGTAATTTACCATTGTGGATATGGAAGCAGATGCAAGGATGTTTATTTAGATTGGGAAAAAAATGAAATAATGCAGATATAAAGTTGTTTTAAATATGTAGATATTTCTTTCTTTCATGGAAATATTTGTTTTCACTAGTTTCGACAATTTTTTTTAAAAATATTTTTTTTACTTCAAAATTTATTTTTGGAAGTTTGAAAAGTTTGTCTAATATTGTCTTATATGTATGAATAACCTACATTGAGATCAATATAGATTTTAATTGAAATATATTTTCAACTAAATTTATTTAATTAATAATATTTAACATTTAAAGCCGCATAAGATTTTCGGTAAACTTCCGCCTCAGTCCCGTAAGGATTTCACGTTTATTGCGATCAGCTGTTTGTGAAATTATAAAAATTGATGAAAATGTATTTATAATATTATTGTCATAATGACTTCATCTTTTAGGATAAGTATGGTTATTTAAGTATCCAAAAGACCGTCTTCAATTAAATACTATTTTTATCTGTAGTTTAATACTAATATTACTAATATTTTTACAAAAAAGTATAGCAAAATCACATGTTTAAAAAAAATGTAAAAACTACAATAAAACTTCGCGAACAGAGCGAAAACATTCGCAAAGGCAAACGCCGACATTTCTGGAAGTTAACTAAAGCTTCTCTCACTAAATGAAGAGTTTCTACTTTCTATGATTTCATTTCTAAAGAGAGCGCTATCGAAGCGCACTTTACCGTGCTTTGAGATTAGAGACAAGGCAAGCATTATCACACTTGGTCAAATTAAACATTGATAATTAGATTCAAGCTAGCACAAAAATATATTTAAATGTCAAATCGAATATTCATTCTCTTTTAAGTCAAGTTCTGGACTCTTAGGACCCGGATCATTATATTTCAGGCGTGCCTCATCAAGCGGGCAATTCCATAAAGGTAATTTTCCGCAGGTAATGGAACTTCTGCATCCAAATCCCTGGCTAGCTTGAGGCACTCCTCGAGCACACGTGCCACCATTTCCTCAGAGTTGCCACAAAAACGACAGGCCAGTTCCCTTCTAGTGTTAAATTTGTAATGGTAGCTCTGTGTGGTTCAGTGCTCAATGTTATGAGTGTCTGATTGCTATGACCAATTTCCCCACCGTAAACTTGTCAACTTTTCTTGCCGTGTCTCCAGATGCCCAGCCCTCTAACTATTTCTCTTGGAAATGGTCTTAAAGTCATGATAGCAGGGTCATCGGGCAGTCAGATTGGGGCTGGGCTGACCCTTCTATTGCCAACTGATCTGCCTTGTCCTATTGCGGCACCCCACAGTGCCCAATGATATTTTGAAAGATTACTCTGCTGCCATGTACAAGGATTTCACCTACTGTATCCAAAATGAAATGACCATCCTTGCCTCCAGAGAGGATCGACCCACGGCCTAGAGGAAAAACTGTAGTCGGTGAAGACAACAACAGTGAAGAAAACCTTTTGCTTAGCTACACGTCAGGGCACTTCCTTCAAACCCCTGCAGATCGCCTCCAGTTCAGCGTCATGACTATTGTATGTAGATCCACATGGTCCAGACAGTTTGACATTGTCTGGTCCAGATTGGGGGTATTGAATGAGTACGCAGAATCCACTTCTTCCATCCTTGAAACATGAGCCATCCGTAAAGACTTTAACCAAACCACACTGTCGCCATAAGCCTTGTTTTGCTGTTTCTCAACAGCTGTATTTGCCAGTATCAAAAGTAGTTCAGGCAAGTCAAAACTTTCATGTGGTCCCCGTGCGGGAACCAGTTGCATCCATTCCGTGTTTGGGAATGGGGACTGAATCTTCTAGTTTGTGGACTGTATCCATAAAGGAAGGTCTCTTCAGTCGTGCCCTCTTAACTCTCCAGTCTTGTAATTGGAACCAGGTTCGTCATGCTTCAAGTTATATGGCATGGATCCACTGGGGTCATGATCACTTTTCCTCGCCCTGGCATCAGGGGTTCTACATTTGACATAATTTCTATGGTGGCTGTGGCTTTGGTACGTAACGCCCCCATACAAAATGAAGAGTTTGGTTTGCAAATAAAATGTGCCTTTTAATTTCAACTCAAGATATAAATTTGAATTTTTTGAATAAGCAGAGTTGCCATTGACCACCTTAGAATAACAAGGTTCTATGTAAACTTTAAGTCAAACGGAGATATTCGGGTTTAAAAATTTGAAGTTAGTCGGCCTACATAGAGTTCTGTACTTTCCAGAAATTCATCTCAAGTAACAGCTTTCATATTTTTTAACATGATAAATTAATACATGGACCATAACCCCGATGACCATAACTCATTTTGGTCACAAACGCCACTTATGACCTTGTTATTCTAATCAGGGGGGGGGATATCTAACTGAGAGCTCATGAGATCACACTGAAATGGGGGGATATTTAACTGAGAGCTCATGAGATCACACTGAAATGGGGGGGATATCTAACTGAGAGCTCATGAGATCACACTGAAATGGGGGGATATCTAACAGAGCTCATGAGATCACCCTGAAATGGGGGGATATCTAACTGAGAGCTCATGAGATCACACTGAAATGGGGGGATATCTAACTGAGAGCTCATGAGATCACACTGAAATGGGGGTTTAGAAATAAAGTAAAAATTGTTTTTAATAAAATTACTTTTACTTGGAACACAATAACATGACACTTGTGGAGGCAGAAGCAGGTACAAAATCAGTTCACATTTTTCAGAAGATTTAATCTTTTTTAGCAAGTGTTTTCCCTTTTAAGTATTTATAAAGCTCCATGTAAGTCAGCTTGTAATTAAATTGTCACTTCTTTAGTCAATTTCTTTCATCAGTCCACTGGACCAACATCAGTGAAAATACTCTTCCCTCAGTTGCATGTGTACGGGGATAGAAATAAAATACCCCCATAATATTTTGTTGACATGAATAAATTATAAAAAACTAATTGAGACTGGATTTAGATATTACACTAACAGATGGCATGACTTCAGTACTTGAGCCTAGCTTGTAACAGTATTTTGAAAAATTAGGTCTTGTCAGAAGTTTGGACAAGAAGGTCCATAACGGTGATGGTATGGATAGCAACCCTAAGAGTATGAGTAATGAAAGTTACATTTAGCAGACATTTGTACTGATGCGTAAACAAAAGACAACATTACAATTAATAAATTCAATACTTGTGAAATTCAAAATTTTAAAACAATTGACGAATTAATGTAGATTTTAAAAAACATGTGTACCATTATTGCAGTTTGTGACTAGTTGTTCAAAACCTCCACTACTGGGATTTGCTCACATGGAGCCACCATTCTCAATACGATGTGTGGAAGTTAGTGATGATCAGGTTTGTTTATAATTTATTTATTTTCAGATTGGGGGGGCAGGGGGGGGGATTTGTTCTGATTTTAAGTATATGCATTTTTAAATGTTTTTTTTCCTTCTTATTAATTTTTTTTAGTATTTTAGTGATACTAATTTTGTTCCATGAAGAATTGTTACTACTAATATTACAGTTAATGAAGAAAATGACATGTTCAGAATTAACAGAAACCATTCAGGCATGATAACTTAAGTCAATTTTCTAACAAAAGTTAGGAGTTTGTATTCAGGAATTATTATTCTTTTTATTTATGACTTATATCATGACTTAACATTTACCACATGGTCTTGATGTAATTTTCTATGTTGTTACAAAAATCCTTATTTCTTAAAGAGGGAAAACGTTTCATTGCTTTGTACTCATTATATGATATAAGTGTTTTAAAATAATAATTTGTTACATTAATTTAACAGAAGAAAGGTCATCCATGTTTTTGAAATGTTCTCATGTTCCAGGACACTGGTGACACAGTGGGCTCTGTGCTCAAGGGTTTCTTCAACATCAAAAAGAAAGATGCCGGCGGGCGTCTACCGACCTCATCAACGTGCTTCAATCTACTTAAACTTCCAAACTACTCCAAAAAGTCGATCCTGCGTGAGAAGCTAAGATACGCCATTCATTCTCATTCTGGATTCGAGATTTCTTGACATTATCACCTACACTTACTTGTCTCAGTGTCTCCTGTCAAAGAATCTAGTGATATAAATGTTATGGTTTTTAAAAACTATTTCTCTCTCTTGACTACCATGCATCGCCGCGTTGCACTGATGCTAACTGCCAACAAGACACATGCTAAGTCTGTAGGCTATGTAACCATTTAGCATGAAGAAATTATTTTTAAGTTTATAGTTTTTGTTGATCATTTTCACCAGTTATAAGCTCATTTGGATCATTTAAAAGCCAGCTTCTAAAATTGTTTGTGGATATCCCAAAGCCTCAACAGACATAAATTTGTTTTGTTTTGTGATAGATTATTTTCAAAGGTAAAATGTGTTCTCCCCTCCAGGTTTAAATTATAAATAATATTATAATAATAATATTACAAACCAATTTGTATAATCTGCTTTAGATTTACTGAAGGGTGGGGTGTCTTAGTAACACCAGGAGTTGACCAGGCTGTGTAACACTGACCAGTGTCACCTATGCTTGATATGTAGTCCACTTTTGCACTAATACTTCATGCAAATTTTAAAAAATTAGCACTTCACTGAATATGAGGATTTACATTAGGCAAAGACTTCTAAGTTATCTAAACTTAATTATAGTTTATAGCATGAACAAATTTTCATTACTGTTATTGGTACTTAACTTGACCGAGAATCATTTTTAAATTCTAGTACAGTATCACCAATGGAATGTAAAATAAATTTTCTTATGTGTGTATATATATGTTAGGGCTGGTAACGATTAATTTAAATGTAACAGTTAATTTTTTAAAAATTAACTATTAATTTCATGAATTAATCGTTAATTTCGATTAAAGCTAAACATGTCACGAGAAGTAACAACAGATAATTTACATTTTTTGTTTTATTGAGTTATTTCCCCTTTCTCAAAGGCTAAGTAAAATAATATTTTGAATTTTTTTTTATCTGCTATGGACTGTTGTACTATGTTCTTCAGCGATACAGATCCTGAGATCTGGGCTATTGTATTGTTTATTAATCATTTTTTAATAAATTTTTTTAAAAATTATTATAAATATTTTCTTAAATTTTAAATGATTTTTATTGATATTTAATTGATAAAATTTTTAACGATTAATCGAGAAATTAATCTTTAATTTCCACAGCCCTAAAATATAAATATATATATATATATATATATACATACACATACATACATATAAATATATATATATATATAATATAAATATAATTATTGTACATATAAATGGATCTGATTGTATATTGAAGTGGACATCTACGGTCTACAGTGAAATAGAAACTTTGTTGATTGTAAAGAATTATGTCGTTTTGTCAAACTCAAACACATAATATGTTGCCATTCATTAATCTGAACTTAGCTGTTGCTCTTTTAACCGCACATATTTAAAGATTGAATCTTTAAACCAATTTAATTCCATCAAACTAACTTCTGTATTATGAAGATGTAAACTTATGCTTGTCAATTCAGTACCAATGACTATCATACTAATAAATAGCCCCATTACAAAATCTACTAATTTTCATTATGTTTGTTTGTGCCAATTTTTAACATGTTATCCTTTTTATTAAGAATCAACTTGATTATTAAAAACAAGAGCAGAACAAAAAAATAATTTCAAGCAGAAAAAAATATTTTAAAAAAGAAAAAAAAAACATGATATCTTAATTTGTAAATTTGACATTTTAAATTTTTTGAAAGTCTAAATTTTTTCATAAATGCAGTTGTCAATACAGTTTTTTTTAAAAAGATTCTTCATTATCGGTATAACTAATCAGTATAACTATGATTTCAAATTCCAAATCTTTACAAATGAACAAAACTATGACTTTTCTTAAACTAAACATGTTTTTAAAAAGTTTTCTTGTTAAAGTATTTTGTTGTTTCCCCCTCAGGAAAACACATATAAAAGATAGCTTTATAATTTTACTTTTCTACTAATTCTAATTAATTTTATAAAATTAAATCAGATTAAGATTTTTCTTCCCACATTAAGTTTCTACTAACACAAAGTGATTATGTTAAGATTTTTAATGGCCATTTTAAAAAAATATATTTAAATATCAGAATTGGATTTCCCGTTTCTTTAATGACAGGTTTAATCTGCTTTGACAGCTAATTTCCAACACATTCCAATGTTTGGTTTTACTCATTCTGCAGCCCATATATTTGTTTCATATCAGAAATATTTTTAAATTACTATTTTCTTATCACTTAATAAGCAACAAGCATGTCAAAATTTAATTTAAAAAATAAATCTTGCCATCTTATCTCGATAAACAAACGTTTTTGATATGAGTTGATTCCGAGTGGGTTCAATTAATATTTTTACAAGTGTTTTGTTCTTATTTAAACTTTTCTCATGTTAGTCAAACTTATGTTGGTTTTTAAGATAATAATTAAATTTGTTAAAATAATTATTTATGAAGCAAATAATTAATCACTTGAATTGTTCAAATCTGAATTTGATTTTCAGGTTAATTTTAATATATGCAAACTGTTTTTGTAACATCTTCTTCACAAGTATTATGCATTATTTTCCCCACAGAGAATATTGGCCTATTTAATATTTATACCTGGATTTTTTCCATATATTCTTTAATTACTTTTTTTAAAATTGGTTGCTAAGTGTGAAAAAAGCTGCAATCATTTTAGTATTATTGGTTTGAAAAATAAAGCAGTCTATAGCTTTCAGCCAAAATTAAAAAATCAGTGGCTAAAAATTCATAGCTTTACTATCTCAATGTAGGAGAATCTTGGGCTTTGTAAAATTGCACCATGAAGCCATCCCTTTCCATTGATATGCTATCAGAGATTTAATTTACAAGTTTGAGTGCAAGCACATCAGCAGGTCTTTTAGAACTTCCATTAAGAGAAACATGCAATTGAAAGATTAATGATAATATTATTGATAAATTGGAAATATTTATGTGAAATGCTGGAGAATAAAACTAAATTATCTTGTTAATGGTAGTTATAACTAGGGTGTTAATTTCGTTTTTTTTTGGCAAACCAACTATGTAAATCCGATTTTAAACTGATTATTGTTTTACTGCCGACTTCATAGAAATTAGATTCCAGAAAATCTGGAATCCTGAATTTTAAATTCATAAATCCAGCAAAAGCTAGCTGGCCAGTTTTGCGATAAAATATATTTAAATACAATAGCGCTGGGAAATTCGGAATCCTGCAATTTTTACAAATTTTGCTTCGGCTCCATTTGGATTTCACTTCATAAACCTGGCCGAATTAAATTCGATTATCGGTTTGGGAAATTTAAAACCGATTATTGCTTTCAAAACCGATAATCGGATTTCTGATTATCCTGATTATCGTTCATCAACCTTAGTTGTAACTCAAAATTAAAGAATCGAAAAGAAATCACATGGCTTGAAGAGTGTTTCAGTATCTTCAGGTAGGGAAGAGTGCTTTCTGAGTCTCAAAGTATGGCTAAAGGAGTCAAACTTTAAGACATTAGAATATTAATTTTCTTTAATTTTTTAAAAACATTTATTTAACATTTATTTTAAAATATTATTGATGAGCATCAAAAAGACGGGTCTTTAGAAAGGTTTGTACAAATTCTACTGTTTGGATGTTTTCCTTCAAGAATTTTTATAATTTTTCTCAAAAATAAATTTATATTTTCCCCCTGATTTCAATTTAAATTTGTTATTATATTTTATACCTTACTTGTTTTTGAGACACTAGTCAATGTACAGAGAAATTAAATCTTTGCCTGTTATGTCCATTTTTTTGTAGTTAAAAGTTATAGAAAGAGCTAAAGATAATTTGATATTTTTATTTTCCTGACACTTCATGAATGTAACCTTTTCTTCCTTTCTTTTTAAATTTTTTCTTTTAATTACAGTATTTACTCGCATATAAGCCGAGTTTAGAACTATAAAATACAATACTAAAATCAGGGGGTCCGTTTATATGCACATAATACAAAATAGACATAAGTACTGACTCTAAAATTTATAATTTTTTTCTAAATATATTCTTCGTTAACCATCAGTTGTGGAAACCTTATGAGCGGAGGTTCAAATATTATTATAGCAAACAATGTGGAAAAAGCAGAACACGTTTTTGTGTTATTACAAAAGTCAAACAAACTTGTATGTAACATAAAAGTAAACATTTGACATTTTTACAGTAACATATTTCTTTGAAACAAAAATATGGAGTAAAATTAGCAATTGTATAGTTCACTTACATGCAGGTTTTTGCAAAAAACTGGCCATTTTAAAGCAGTTTTAGGGGTCGGCTTACATGCGATCTAGGCTTATATGCGAGTAAATACGGTTTAGTTTATATTCTTGTGTAATATTTGTACAGTATAAAATGTAAGGATCCAATAAAATAATAATTTGATTTCTCCTCAAGGGTCATCCATAAATGAGATGCTATTTTGGCAGTTATTTGACCCCAACATTAGAACCAACATTTTTTGCTGTAGAGTAGAATCAGAATGGTTCTTAGTAAAAGTGATATTTTTGAGTTGCTGTAATTTGTGTTTTGATATGTTTTGTGTTCTGTTAATATGATTCAAATAAAATTGTTAACGGTTTATTTTATTTATAAATATTTAAATAATTAGCACAAACATTGTACATGTGAAAAAATAAAGACCTGTTTTATATTTTGTAAAATATATCATCTCATTGGAAAGAAATAATTGTCTTATAAATAAATAAATGTCTTATATCAATGTTTTACTTCTCAGACATTTTTTTTTAATGTTTGTATTGGGTGATGATGGTGATAGAGATTTGTATGGGGTGATGATGGTGATTTGTATGGGGTGATGATGTTGATTTGTATGGGGTGGTGATGGTGATTTGTATGGGGTGATGATGGTGATGGTGATTTGTATGGGGTGGTGATGGTGATTTGTATGTGGTGATGATGGTGATTTGCATGAGGTGATGATGGTGATTTGTATGGGGTGATGATGATGATGGTGATTTGTATGGGGTGATGATGGTGATTTGTATGGGGTGATGATGGTGATTTGTATGGGGTGATGATGGTGATTTGTATGAGGTGATGATGGTGATTTGTATGGGGTGATGAGATGATGGTGATGGGGATTTGTATGGCGTGGTGATGGTGATTTTTATGGGATGGTGATGGTGATTTGTATGGGATGGTGATTTGGATGGTGTGATGATGGTGATGAGGATTTTTTAAACCTAAATCTTCTTCTTTGGCTCTTTCAAATCTATTTTGAAAAAAAAAACATTTAATGTTGAATTCTTTGTATACTAAAAAAAAAACGTAAAAAAACGAAGTTTTTTTACTATAAATCTCTTATCTACGAGACATATCTCTTAACTGTTCATTAAAATAGGCAGGGCAAAACAATCCGAAAATACAAAATTCTAGTTATGTCTCGTAAAACGTATTTAATATAATGCGCACCGATCGTGAATATATTTGTAAAAAGTACTGTCAATGTAATGCGCACATTATTGTGCGACAGGAAAGCTTGTTGAACATAATACGCACCATGACAACACTCCTTCTCAAAAATTAACGCGATACATATCGATAAATAAAATAATTTAAAAACTCAATAATTCACTACTGTACATTCGATTTATTTGAAACTTTGATACCTAATTTTTATCATCGGCACGAGTCTGCCTGCAAAATTTCAGCTCACTAGCTTACGAGGAAATGGGTTAAAAATAGATCCAAAGTTTTTTCGGCACCCACGCACGGCTCAGAAACCACAAGTTAATATAAAGGATTTTTTTTTTTAAATTACATCTAAGTAGCTATTGTTTTGTTGTTTTTTTTTAAAAACAATTTTGATAATCCTAAACATTAATCCTTGATTTATTTTAGGACATCCTTTGAAGTTCCTCATTGGTGAAGGTTTTCGGCTGAGCCCTTTTATTGGATATATGTCGTTGGTGGTCAATATGTTGTTGGTGGTCTTTACATAGTTGGTGGCCTTTATGTCCTTGGTGGCCTATGTGTCGCTGGTGGCTTATATGTCATTGGTAACCTATAAGTTATTAATGACCCAATCTAAAGAATGTTGCATAACACTTCCAGAAAAATTTTCAAACCCCCCCATATCTTGAGTACTTTTCTGGCCTGATGTCGATGTAGGGCTTCCGATTTTGTGAAAAATGGTTTCATTCTCCAAAGAGCAGCATTTTTAAATTGTTTTAGTATTTTTTCATCATTAAACGAGCAACAAAGGATGTTCCGCCATCGTTCCGGTGGAATGTTGTCTAGAAGTAATAGTGGGGATTAGCAGGATTGACACACTTCAAGATGGGAACACAGTACTGAATGATGACAAAAATACTGCCCCCAAAATAACTCGTTTTGAAAGTCCGTGTAAATTTGTACAATAAGATAATGATATTTTTTTCTCCGTTAGTGATTGGCTGTAGAAGTTTGAGAGACCAATCGCTATCGAGGACCGGATAGACAACTGCCTTTTATTATTATATAACATATATATTATATAGACGATGGTGCACACTGCTGGGTTGGATTGCATTTCCTCATGTGGCTGTGCAGCCCTATCCTTGAGTGACAGTCTCTACTACAGCTTTTGCACACGAGTTCTGTGCTTCCCAATGTTTTGGCTGTTCTCCTAGCTCTTCTGCCTGTAGCCCCTCGATCCTTCTCTCCTCAGCTTCTTTGACAGCCTCTCTTACAACTGTGCGCCGCGCAGATCGGTCTTCTGCCTTACACTCCCAGTCGCGTGTGCGTATTCTGGCTGCTTTCATGTCCTGTTGACAGATATATTTAAATCGCAGATGTAGGAAACCTGTCTTCCTCTTTCCCGAAGCCAGTTCTCCATAACGGAGGTCCTTGGGAATACGACAAGGGCTCATTCTTTTTACATGTCCTAGCCATCTCAGGCGTCTTTCATTTTGCACGCATCAGGACCTCACTATTTGGCACTTTGTCCTGCCATTTAATGCCAAGTACTGATGACGCTGGCTCATAGACACGCAGTTTGGTTTTCTTCGTCAGCTTGGTATTTTGCCGAACCCGTTTAATTAGTTTAGTCATTGTGGCAGTTGCCTTGCTAATTCTACTGTTTATTTCGTCTTCGATGGACAGTGTATTGGAGACCTTGGGCCCCAAGTAGGTTAAGCTGTCCACAACCTCCAAGTTTGCATTGTCGATATTGATGGTAGAAGGAGAACTTGTGTCTTGGACCATGATGTTTGTCTTTTTCATGCTGAATTTTAGGCCGAATTCTTTCCAGGTTTCGGAGAAGCCTGACACCGTTTTTGCAAACCAGTTTCTGTGTGTGCTATCAGCGCCGCATCATCCACTATAAGTAGGTCTCGAATTAAGACATCAGAATCTGTCGTTTTGGTTTTGGCTCAGAGCTTTTTTTTTTTTTTTTAAATCAACTTTTGATGAAAATTTTAATACTTCAATTTTTAGACTAAAAAGTAAAATATAAAAAAGTCTTTAAATCAATTATTGATCAATTTAAATTGCAAAACAATAAATAAATAATTTAACAATTTATTAAACGGACGTATTCGCAATTTTTAAACAAACATTATTGAATTTCAGAATAGTAATAGTATTGATTACAGTTATAGTATAGTCAGATCAAATAATGGAGTATTTCGTTTTAAAAAATATAATAACATATGTTTCTTCTTCATTCGTTTCAAATCATTTTGAAATTATTTGATTTTATAAATTAAAAAAATAATAATATTTGTTTGTAAGTCCGGGAAAAGTTTATTTTCCTATCAAATTTAAGGACCCGATCCGTAAATAAGCATTGCTTCCCCTTTGACCCAATTTTGCTGTGTTGTTTATGAAACGCAACACGTTAAAGGGAAAGCAATGTGACCTCCTGTGTGTCAGTGATTTTTACTCTTCACATAGCCTAAAGTACAGTTTAGTACAGTGCATTCACCCTTTCACAGTATATTGTGAATAGGGTTAACAGATGGTGATGCAATGGCACACAGAAGTATTTTCGCTGGTAAATTTGTTAGTAGATTTTTTGTGAGCCGATTATTTTGTCCTATTGCCTGCAGTAATAATGCAAACAATCTAAATCTTTCGTTGGCCAATTTAAAATGTTACAAATCTACACAAACGAACCTTGAAGAACAGCAGGAATCCAGTTTTGCAAACACACGAGTAACTAAATGGAAAACACTAACAGGAAATCACCAACATCCAGAAATTGATTTGACTTTCGAGAATGCAAAGGAAGCTTACAAAAGCAAAAGAACCTCGGAATTATTTCGTGCCCTCATGGTATTTCAACTATGCTCAATACAAGCCCTAGTGAACAACCAGAAAAAGGTAATTAAATATTCATTAATAAAATATAATTATAACATTTTATAATTAGACTATTAGACATATATGATATTTCGTTGATGTTAAGTATTTACTGTAAATTGCAAATGGTTACAATTTCAGTGCTCATTCTCCTATCGTAAAATTGATACAAAATGCATGCACAATAAATGTCTGGTCCCAGAGTCAGAGTCTGTCAGTCTAGTGCACCAAAGTTACTCATGACTCATGAGTACTCCTTAGGGTTCATGACTCTCTAACATTGCTCTGACTCATAACTAATAATCATATAATATGAGTGAGTGTACTAAAATTACTTTTACTTTTGTGAGATTTTGTTTAAACATGTAACAAAAATCAGGAGGACCAGGATGTCACTTTCATTCATGAATAGTCTTAACCTGAACTTTACTTCCTCATAATTTAAAGGTCAAAGTGACTTTTTGTGAGGGGGGGAGGGAGGTCACACCCATATCATTCATTTTGATTTATGTTATATAGAACTACAGCTATTGAATAGCTATCAGATGAAGCATATATCATGACCATTTTCAACTGAGTTTAGTTATGAATGATGCTGCAGGCCAAGATTTGTGTGTCCTAAGTACAATGTTGGAGGAAAGTGTCTATGCTTGATATAAAGAAAAAGTTGTGTGGCGTCAAATCATGATATCCTGTTTTGAAACTAAAAAAGGCCATCTGTGACTTAGTATCATCCTTTTTGTTTACATAAACACACACGTGGGGGTGGGTAATAATTTGCAAATGAGTATGTCATGTGAATGCATTATGTTGTAGAGATACAACTAGTGCCTTGCCTTTGAAGGTCCCACTATGTGGCAAATTAAATCCCATGTCCACGATTTTCTTTACAACGTAATAACAAATGCCAGCGTCACGGTTCGCAAGGTTCATCGTTAAAGTACACAACCTTGAACTCCTACAGAAGCAGCCGATAAGACTAAGATAATTCGGTCCATTCTCTCTATTTGCGTCTTGATGATGTAATGTTAAGACGCTATATTAAGATAGAGACTGTAGTGTGAAAAATCTGGTTTTTCCCTGCTCAAGTGGCCACATAAAAATCCAACACAGATTAAAATGATTTTAATTTGTTGCGTAAAAAATATAGCTTCATGCATATAATTTTGTTTATAATTAAATGACAGGAAAAAATTCTTTAGACCAAAAATAACTTCAAAAATTGATTTGAATGTCGGTAACAATAATACATGCGCCTTGTCAGCTCGGTTACTTCTTTTCCTTAAACAAGTGTCAGTGTTGCATTGATTTCAAATAGCTGCATCCCAACTACAGTAATGAGAGAGAGAGAGAGAGAGAGAGAGAGAGAGAGAGAGAGAGAGAGAGAGAGAGAGAGAAAGTTAATTAATGGCTGTTCTATTTCTATTTTTCTATTAGTGGGGCAAATTTGAAGCACGTGGTTCACACTCACACCCCCTGGTTTAACCGATGTACATTGAATGTTGTGGTCACATAGTTAACGTCTTATTCCTTGGTAGCACATTGTCAGCCTTGGTAGCACATTGTCTTAGGGGAGAAAGGATGAAGGGAAGAATAATTTGGTCAGTTGCGTAACTCTAATACATGTCAAGGTCAATCCCTGACCATCACTGCTTGAAGCTGGTCGTAGTTCAAGAGGGAGGAGTGGGGAACTGGTAGAATGTAAACAAAACGTGGCGGGAATAACGGACGCTGCGATACGTCATATAAAGTTGTGGGTAGGGGTGTAAGCATTACCACCTCCCATTATTTTCTGATCAAGCGTATAGATATTTCCGTATATTGGTATTAAGTATTAAGTACATTCTCAAGTTAATACCTAGAGGAAATTTTTAAAAATTTGAACAATGAAGAACTTAAATATTCATTGAGTTTAGAATTAGTTGTTTTTTCCCCCTTTACAAATGGGATAACAACGAACAACTAAAAATGCTATCTAACATAATGGTCAGAGTCAAACCTGTACTAGAGTAAGATTCTGTGATATGGGACCATTCTACCAAAGAAAACGTAGAGAAATTAGAACAAATTCAAAAGAAGAGCTATAAAATTCACAACTTGTGAATCAGTGAATATTTAACAACTGACTAGAATAACGAAGAGAAATTTGAATAAATTCAAAAGAGGGGCCATAAAATTCACTACCAGTGAATATCCACAACTGACTAGAATAACAACACGCTGATTGTCATGAAGATTAAGTAAAACCCTCTTTCTTCTTCCAAATGCCTTCCAAAAATATAAAGTGAATATGAATAGGAATCTTTCTCGCCCTATGGAATTAAGGTGTGGCATGAGCTTTATGAATAAACAAGGAGACAAAAACGCTGTCAATATTTAAAACTATAATATCCTTGCAAGTCTGGAAATATTCCATGCCATGGATAAACGTAGGTTGCAATAACATTCTGTTTAAAAGGGTCATCTTTCGTGTATGAGATAAGAGAGTGGCTAAATGTAACTGGTTCATCTGGGTGTTGTACGCATGGTGTGTTATTGTTCTCTATATCATCACCCCTCCCCCAGTTTGCTGAGCTGACAATTTTTCCTCTAAGGTTCGTTGGTCTGTGAAGAAAAAAAACAGCTCGTGTTAAAATTAGCACAGCCTCCATTTTGGTTTAAAATCATAATTCTTAGATGGCGCGCGGCGTCGGTCAGATATCTCCTCAACTTAAAGGGCACACAGCCGACATCCCGTATGATGTCTGATTCTAACGCTGACAACATCGAACCTCATCGATCTAATTAACGGATGACGTCAGCGACAATCGTCGGCTGGGTTAGAGGCTATACAGGGAAAAGATACCTCGCAAACAATTAACTGGTCATTAAAAAAATAAAAAAAACAAAAAACTGTCTATTGGTTTCATTTATACAATCGGTATTGGCTATCTCAACCGTGACAAAACGAGTAGCAGTCTGATGAAATTCTGCCCGAAAAGGGCTGCAAGCGGACTAACGTCATTGTACAGCAGTTCATAAATTGGACGTTAATCAGCCAAGTGCCAATTGTGACACCCCCCCCCCACACACACACACACGCAGTATCTTTAAACTTCTTTGTACCAAATAAAGCAAAGTTACCGACCACAGCACGATCATTTGAGATCTATCGCAGCATGATGTCACTAGTTGCTCGTGACCACAGACCAATTAGCGTCATTGAAGGAGATGGATTTAGATAATTTATATAATCCCTTTGAGCCGACTGGTACCGGGGTAGCCGCCCGTTGAGCCAACTGGGGCCCGAGTAATCACCCGTTGAGTTGGCTATTTATTGGGTTCACCGACAAAACGGCCCCGGTCGAAACGGCCCCAGACAAAACGACCTCAGACAAATCAGCCCTGGGCTAATATAATAATATATTAATGGGATAAGATTGTATATTATTGTTTATACTCACCGATTCAGTGTCCGTTTTAGTTCACACACACACAAAAAAAATTTAAAAAATAGTTAAACTATATGGTAGCAAGTCACAATTGTTTGTTGAGAATAAAGAAATAATATCATAACGACCCAAGAAATAATTTTATTTTACAATTTGACAACTTTCGTAAAAGGTGAATAAGTTGAACAAATGTTAAAATTAACTTAAAATGCAAAAAATACTTAAATGTTTTTTTTTTGTTTTTTTTTTTTAATTTGAACGATTTGTCTGGGGCCGCTTGCCCCGGAGTCGTTTTGACTGGGGCCGTTTTGACGGGTCACCCATTTATTGGAATCTTTGTACCGTTTATTAGAAGATAGACATCTACACTACACGTTAGAGAGAATTTCCCATGATGAAGTTGAACTAAAAGGAGATTTCACCTTGGCCAAAGGTGCACTGATACATTTGTCATTTGTATAAATAAACAATATCGTGGACAGCAGTCACAGCTGCTGTCCTTTAGTGAACGCGGCAGAAGCATCGTAAATTTATGTTTTTTATATTAAAAAAAATTCTGACCTTTTCACACCCATAGCATGCCTGAGGTCGCAACATTAAAAAAAAACACCTCGTGATTGGCTGGTGTCTTCACTGTAAGCGTTGTGTGACGTCATATTGTTCGGCGGAACCAAATCGCAGCGATAGGGGGGAAGTTGTGGATCACGCCAAAGTATATGGAACGTTTCATTTTTTAAAATCCCCACATTTGGCTTTTAAATTGTTCAGAAGAATTAAATGGGCGAAGAGTTTTGAATTGACCAAATGTTTTTGAAATATTTCTTGATGACTTTGAGCTTGTTTTTAATGTGCTCCCCATTCCTTGGTGGGAGGGTGGGGGCGCTGTTCCTAAAATAGTGGTACAATTTGTGACAGGTAGAGACGGAATAGTTAGTGACGCGTGGTTGATCGATTACTATTTTTAAAAAAAGAAAGAAAGAAAGCCGTAACATGCACATTTTTGGCCACCGTTCAGGAGGTCAGTGTGCACTCTAACTCTTGCCTTACTGCCAGATCACTCTCTCTCGTTCAGTTCTGTAACCAGCAATTCTTTATGCCCAGGTTTAAATATTCCATATGATCAATGTTCTCTCTAAGGTTCATTGGTCGTGAAAAAAAACAAAAACAACTCGTGTGCAAAGCTGCACATCATCCATTTTTTTTTAGCTTAAATGAAATATTGCTCATGATGTTGTTATAATTATAAATTAGACACCCAACAACCACCTTCTTGGGGAGATTCGATAACATCCTCAGTTTGTTTTAATTTAAATCTTTGGATTTCACACATTTAGTCAGCATTTTTACAATATCCATGTACAAAATCAGAATCCACAACTCAGGATTATTTATTAATTATCAAAACTTTCACTACCAGAATTCACATCTAGAAATACTGTATTTAGAATTCACATCTCATTTATACTTGTTATTAATAATTCAAGTTTTGATCATCCAGATCCTCAAATGGTCTCGAAAGCTACTGGGAAAGAGATTGTTTGTGGCCATGATGCGGATGACGTTTTACGGTCACTTTGTGGCAGGAGAAGACCAGGAGGAAATCAAACCATTGGTCACCAAGAATCGGAAGTTTGGAGTGAAGTCCATTTTGGATTACAGTGCTGAGGAGGATCTGACCAGTGCGGAGGCTGTGGAGGCAGAGATGGAGTGAGTTGTTACATGGCCTTTGTCTTTATTTGGCCAGTGTAGTTAAATGGCTAGTAGAACATACAATTAGTTACTGACTAGAGTGAGTTGTTACATGGCTAGTAAAACATACGATTAGTTACTGCCTGGAGTGAGTTTTTACATAATATCATAGGTACAAGACACACCACACATAATCTCATAGATGCAAGACACAAAACACATAATCTCATAGATACAAGATACACCACACATTATCTCATAGATGCAAGGCACAAAACACATAATCTCTTAGATACAGGATACACCACACATAATCTCATAGATACAGGACACACCACACATAATCTCATAGATACAGGACACACCACACATAATCTCATAGATAA
>MUZC01000054.1:258427-301662 GCA_002072015.1 Radix auricularia | reverse complement strand
GACACACCACACATAATCTCATAGATACAGGACACACCACACATAATCTCATAGATACAGGACACACCACACATAATCTCATAGATACAGGACACACCACACATAATCTCATAGATACAGGACACACCACACATAATCTCATAGATACAGGACACACCACACATAATCTCTTAGTACAAGACACACCACACATAATCTCATAGATACAGGACACACCACACATAATCTCATAGATACAGGACACACCACACATAATCTCTTAGTACAAGACACATCACACATAATCTCTTAGTACAAGACACACCACACATAATCTCTTAGTACAAGACACACCACACATAATCTCTTAGTACAAGACACATCACACATAATCTCATAGGTACAAGACACATCACACATAATCTCTTAGTACAAGACACACCACACATAATCTCATAGATACAGGACACACCACACATAATCTCTTAGTACAAGACACATCACACATAATTTTTTAGATACAGGATACATCACACATAATCTCATAGATACAAGACACACCACACATAATCTCTTAGATACAGGACACATCACACATAATCTCATAGTTACAGGATACATCACACATAATCTCATAGATACAGGATACATCACACATAATCTCTTAGTACAAGACACACCACACATAATTTTTTAGATACAGGATACATCACACATAATCTCATAGATACAAGACACACCACACATAATCTCTTAGATACAGGACACCATACATAATGTCTTAGATGCAGGATACATATAATATACTTTCTCTTAGTTATTATTTATAAACTGTTCATTTACCAGTTAAACTCATCATTTATCTGATATGCACTGATCATTATGTTAAACTAAATATCTTTTTACTTTCTGTTCTAAACCTGTCCTCCAATAGAGGATGTCTGCCAACAGCCCATGAAATGGATAATCCAGGTCAGTATGAGAGAGTTAGACTTACTACACTGCTCAGTGTTTATATGGAAATACAATGGACATGATGGTGAAATAAATAATTATTTTATAGACAATTTTTATACACAACCAAATTCTATGTATAAAATCACAAGGAAATTACCACTGGCAAACCTGTTTTTCTCTTAAATAGTTAATTAAAGAAAAAAATCTAATACATTCGTATGTTGACTTATTAAATGTGAATCATCAGGTATTTAGAATGGTCTAAATTTAACTATAACAGTATTTTCATATTTGTAATAAAAGAATTTTTTTATGGACGTGCAATGCCAGGTCTGAATCATTTAAGGAAGAAAAAGTTTTTGAGAGTTTTATTTAGCAAGAAAATTTAAATCTTGCACCAATGACTCAAAATTTGGTTTTAAGTTTGCAAACATTTGTTTTACATTACAGATGTTATTAAAGGTGTGTAACCTTTGTTGTTTGGTTTGTTTTTTTTAAATTAAAATTTTCTAAAGGTAGTTTTGTTATCTTTAATTTTACTTTACATGTAAAGCTTCACCATGCAAAAATAATTTGTATTACCATTTTTCATAAACAGAGCTCATTTTGCTATTTATATAGTGTTTTCTTCATGCAGCATATCAGCACAAAGCTGAATCTGGAGTTCTACTGACAAATTCTAGTTATAGTATTAAAAATGTATGATTGACAATTTTTTAACATTCAATATACCACTGGACACTGTAAATATATTAAGTTCATTGTTATATACCATAGATTTAGACTTCAAATCCTTTTTATAAAACAGATTCAATTGTGGATTAATGATCAACTGCTTAAAATAAATCAGTCCTTGTGCCATTATATAATAAGAATATTTGTAGCACAAACCTGATTGTATTTTTAAAAAAAAATTATTGTAGGAGGGAAAAATGACAGTAGACTAGAATTTTATTAATAATATTTAGTCAGCAAATTTAAATTAGGAGCAAAATAACCCATTGTTTGAAATCTGGTATTCATATTGCAGCTTGAATAACATGGCAATAGTAATAGATAATTATGCCAACTGCATAGCAAATTTTTATTAAAATAATAATAAATATAAATATTAATTAAAAGAAATATTGAAAGGTAACAAATGGTTATACTTTTTTAAAAGAATTAATATTGTGAAAATTAGATGAACCTTAATATAATTTTCACCACATTACTTTGAATTATTATATTTAAAAAAAGTATAAACATTTGTTGAGAGGGATCACAGAATAAACACAAATAATAAACTTGACCACTATTTAATATTATTAATTAGCTGCTCTTTAATATATGTGATCTATATGGATGATAAGAGACTCAACCGATGGAAGCATTAATCTTTTTGGATTGTTGTCAAGTTTGTGTTTATTCTGTGATCCATCAGAACAATTTATTTTAATTTACACATATGTGCTCATCTGCTTTTACTTATTAAAATATTAAATTTGGCCAAGCTTTACGTTATATCAATTTCACTTACTTATTTGATAGAAATGAAAACAATATTTCACTAACACTTGCAATTCTGCTCAATTCTCATTTTAAAAAATTAAGAAATGGATGAGTTATTGTCCTTGTTTTTCAAAGCTTACACTAAGATATTACACAGTCTTAGTTTGAACGAATAGTGTCAATAAACTGTAACCAATTTTTAATTTTCATTTCATACAGTCCTCTTTTTTGGTTATTTTAAATAGTTCCATATAAGTGAAGATTATTTTCAAACATTATAACATCAACTTTTAAAAAGTTTTCTTGTGCAATTTAAAATTAATTTTTTTTTTACAACTCATAAAATGTATGAAAACTTTTCAAAGCATTGTTAAATTTGGCAAGCACTGTTTGGTAATGTTTACGACAATGTTGTTAGTTGGACCAAGTATGCCTTCCTGAAGGACCTTACGAGCCTGTGGCGTACTTAATTTTATTCTTGATGTTTGACAGTGAGAGAAGCAGGCACCAAGTACCGTGCACACGAAGAGTTTGGAGACAGACGTGAGAAGGTGATGAGCGCCAGGACTTACTTCTATGAAGGAGAAGATCAGTGCGACAAGAACATGCAGATTTTCCTCAACTGTATAGATGCCGTATCACGTAAGTTTATTGGTAGAAGGGAAAAAATTGTGTCACATAAGTTTATTGGGAACAGGAAAAATCCGTGTCACTTATGTTTTTGCTGACCCAATCCAACATAGATCAAAGAAAAAACCAGACTAAAAATTAAAAATTTTTCAGCTTGGTGAAAATTTTCTGAAAATTATTTTTTTTTAAACTTCAAGTTAATCATTAAGCCATTAAATACATTTTAACAATTTTATGAAGTAAAAAAAAAATGGTCCAAAATTTATCTTCCTTGTCTTTTATCCCGTCTTCAGTTGTCTAACTTATGTAACCCAACGAATGATTTCATTGTTTAGATGCCACTGAGAAGTCAGGTTTTGCTGCCATCAAACTTACTGCCCTTGGCAAACCAGCACTCTTGGTAAGCAAAACTATATATTATTATGGCACTTCTCAAGCCATTTGTATGTCTTCTATTTGTGATAAATATACAGTAGTTTGTTAGAGTTCGTGAAATGGTGTTAAAGACATGAACTTATTTTTAATACATAACTGTGCTCTTTGTTTTTTCAACAGCTTCAGATGTCTGAGGTCCTGGTGACAATCAAACAATTTTTTAAACTGCTGCAGACTACACAAGGTCAGATTGACAAAGGGACATTGAGATTTGGGTTAGAGGATTTTGATGCCCGACTTAGTGAGATTGGCGTGCAGCTCAAGGACGGGAGCAAGAGAAACTGGGTGTCTGTCAAAGACATCTCTGTGGAAGGGTGAGTGCTGTCAAAGACATCTGTATCTGTCAAAGTCTTTAAAGGGCTGGATTCTGTTAGAAAAAGTTTTTACACTCAACTGGGCAAATTTTATTTTTACCTTGTCAAGGTTTTGATAAGACAAGCCAGTGTCTGCATCATAAGTATATGAAAATGGGACAGAATGTATCTAGTCCTGAGAGTGTTATGTTTTATTTACTTTTGATGTTTTACTGTGTTATCTGAAGATGAAGAATAGACTCGATGGTAGGTGGCCTTCAATTTTAGAGTTTCAATGATAAATCACTATATTGCTGTGTCTGTGTAAAATAGATATTATGGTGTTAGACTGTGTGTCTGTGTTCAATTGCCATGCCTGTGTTATGTTGCCATGTCTGTGTTCAATTGCTGTGGCTGTGTTACCCACTTCCAAGAAACCACAATAGATGGCAATCTTTTTTTTATCTATAACTTTTATAATTAAATTTGGACTTGACTAAAAGGGAGATTGCACATGATTTACCTTTAAAAAAATGAGTAACTAACTCTAATTTTCATTGTAAGCAAATGAGATAAAGGGAAATGAATGTAGAAATGAAAGTGACTTGCTTGTTAATACCATCTTAACAGGCATGAGGTCGACCTGCTGGACTGGGACAATCTGCTGGAGATAAATAGGTCACTGTCTAAGGTGCTCGTTGTGCCTAATTTAAAGGTAAGTTACTCTTATTTTCATAGACATCAACAGTCTAAATTTCCGTCACATTGTGACAGTGACATAAGCCTGACAGGACAAAGTCATAAGGCCAGTCCCGTGTCTATGGAATGCTAATCACTTCTCTCCTAATTACTGGGTAATCCTAGGGATCATTGGATCATTGTGTGTGGATGATTCAGTTTGTCACCAGTGGCATTGTATCAGTGTTATTTTCCCTCAAGGACTCGATCTCAGAGTTTCTCTTCTCTTTGATGAGTTGACTTCAAGGGTTCAGACACATACATATCATCTTAATCTGTCAGTTATTGTTCAACACTTACCTGTTATGTATTCTTGACACAATACTATAATACATTTACTTGTTGTTAACATTATAGAGAAAGTGGAAATCTCATCATTTACATAAAAAAGGGAGATATAGTCATTTTCCAAACAATTATCAATAGTATATTGTTATTGGTAAAATATTTTTTAATAAAAATATGATATATTTTATCGTTATAATTATCAGCATCTTAATACGTTGTACTAAATAGAATTATAAGAATATATAGTTCCAAATCACTGGTAAATATTGTTAGACTATGCTTAAAGCAATCAACATACAAAATAAATGTACAAATTGTTTAATGAAAACAATAAATTTAAGCTTTTAAGTAAATAAAGCAACCAACCAGTTATGAATGCCAATTATTTTATATCGTATAAATATACCTGTAAGTAGATTTTTATTTAAAACTTTACACATCTGTGGTAACAGTGGAGTTGTTTTCCTTTATCTGGGATTTTAATTTGTAAAATAAAGGATAACTACTCTCTCCGAGGGTCTGCTCCATTTCCCTGGGGCCCAAATCCATGCCACCTATGAAACTTGTGATAATTTTCCTTGTCTGGGATCTTGCTGGGGATTAATCTTAGTCTAGATCCCAGGGCCACCCAACAGTCATTTAATAGCATAAACAAATCGGTGGGTGGAAGTTTTCATTGGCTAGAGTGGATTGAAAACAAGATGAGCAACAGGGATAGTTCTCAACATAATTAACATCTATCAAGATGGATTGTGATACTTAGTGCAAATCTACCTTAATTTTTTTATTTAAATATTCCAATAATATAAGGACTGACTCACAGTGGTTGATATATTTTCTCAGTGCGCTCTCCTGTTTTCTTCTTAATAATAGCTGTTAGTTTCCAACACTTTCTATCTCCTCAGACAGGACAGTTTCATCCTCTAGTCGACAGAATTACAGATGAGGAGGAGTATCAGATGAAAGGGATGTTGAGGAGAGTAAATGCTATTGCTAAGGTGAGGCATTGGCCCCCCCCCCAAACACACACACCATCATTGCTAAGGTGTAGGCCTGTCAATAGGAACTCAGGTACCCGCGGTCATGCAATTACCCGGGTAGTAACATTGCGCACGGCTACCTGTGAAAATGTGGCTGCAATGTAATTACCAATGATGGCCAAACTGCGGCGCTTCTTGTGAAAATTTCACATTAAACTTTTAAAAATTTAGCAAATTATAAATTTTTGTTTGAAATATGTGCTGTGAAATACATTTAATACGTAAATGCTTGAAAAGAACTATCTGTCAACGGGAAATAAAATACAGCCCTGACAATGTATTTTGATTCACCTTTTAGTCTCTGAACATGAAACAAAAATCGTTAAACGCAAACACAAAAAGATTTTGGTTCTTTGAATGAATCAATGACTGTACGCTAACTTGTCTTTGAAATACACCAACAACTTTTAGTTACTGGTTGAGACTAGCCAATGACAGGTTGTTTATCAAACCCCCCCCACTCCTCCCTCCACTCCTACCCCAACCATACTTAAAAAGTGCCTCATCCATTGTTGTGTTTTTAGAATAATTATATTTCAGTCATTCAAAGATTTTCACTGTAATAACAAAAATAAATTAAAATTTATTGTTAAAATCTGGACAAAAACAAAGGGTTGAAAATTATTTGGGCTTGATTTAAATTTTATAAGTTGAAGGGAGTGATTGGTTTTAAAAAAATGATTGGTTATGCAAACTTCTGGCCCCCAAAGACCTGACTGAAGGTTACGTCATTGTTGTTGACATTTTGTTTATATTGTCCAGTTTACTGTAGTTTTAGTTTATGAGTATGACGATTGCATTTACAGAAGGAATAAAAGTTTGTAGTGCTTTTAAGTTCACAAAAGTATGTTATTGGAAGTATGGTGTTGGCTACTGTGTGAAATGAGATGCATGGATGTTGGTTGCACGGTATAGCTGTCATGAGGCTAAAAATTATACAGCATTTTGGACGGGTAGCTGGATACACATTCGAAATTTGGATGGGTACCCGGGCAGCTTTTTTCAACAATATTGACAGCCCTATTAAGGTGGGGCAATCCTTCCACACACCATTCCTGGCGTGAGGCATTGCCCCCCCCCAACAAACACACACACACCATTTCTAAGATGGAGCATTGTCCCCACAAACTGTTAAAAATTTAAAGCTGTGTTGTTATTTTCTGTCTTGTTAAATAATAATCAGCCGACTTCAATTTTACAAATAATTTTATCTAAGCTTTCCAGCAGTAGATCATGAATCCATCTGACGTTGTTGTATCTGTTTATTCTAGTACGCCATAATGAATCCATCTGACGTTTTTGTATCTGTTTATTCTAGTACGCCACAGAGAAGGAGGTGAGGATCATGATTGACGCAGAACAGAGTTACTTCCAACCAGCCATTCGGAGGCTGACCATGGAGATGATGAGGAAGTTTAACAAAGAGAGGAGTGTTGTGTTCAACACTTACCAGTCTTATACCAAGGTAAGATGAGTGTTGTGTTCAACACTTACCAATCTTTCACCACGGTAAGATCAGTGTTGTGTTTAACACTTACCAGTCTTATACCAAGGTAAGATGAGTGTTGTGTTCAACACTTACCAGTCTTATACCAAGGTAAGATGAGTGTTGTGTTCAACTTTACCAATCTTACACGAAGATAAGATAAGTGTTGTGTTCAACTTTACCAATCTTATATCAAGGTAAGATGTGTGTTGTGTTCAACACTTACCAATCTTACACCAAGGTAAGATGAGTGTTGTGTTCAACACTTACCAATCTTTCACCACAGTAAGATCAGTGTTGTGTTCAACACTTAACAATCTTACACCAAGGTAAGATGAGTGTTGTGTTCAACACTTACCAATCTTGTACAAGGGTAAGATGAGTGTTGTGTTCAACACTTACCAATCTTGTACAAGGGTAAGATGAGTGTTAGCAATCATTTGAAGTTGAGGATCAAGTTATTTCAATATTATGTTTAAATTACTACATTAGCCAAAATAAAGCATGATGACATAAAAGAAGTACATGAGCATCTGTTAGTAGATACTGTTAGTAAAGACAAGCTAAGGCTTAATTAAACTGAGGCTTGAAAAATTATAAGCATTCAAGAAGACCAATAACATGTTTATTTACAGGAAGCATTCAATGACATTCTTGTGGACTTGGACCTGGCCAGACGAGAGGACTTTTATTTTGGCGCCAAGTTGGTCAGAGGAGCTTACATGGAGCAGGTTACTGTATATTTAAATTAATTTTCTTTTCCCATTTCATGATGTTTTATGGTGTAATGAAGAAAGTTTTCCATTGCTTTGTTTCATAATCCCCAGAATGAAACAAGTTAGATTTTATTTTTAGATGTTACCGTTCCACTAAACAACAAGATAATGATTTTGTTAACTTGGTTAGACTATGATTGTCCTTTACTACAGTTAAATAGTGTTGTAATATTTGATATAAAGCCATTTGCTCTATGGAAATTTTGTTTAATAATTTTTTTTAAAAAGTTTTACCCGTAGCTAAGTTTTGAAATAGTAATAGGAAATATAATTGTATGTCCCTATTTTTTACTTATCTAATTTGATTGTGATGTAAAGGAGCGAGAGCGGGCCGTGTCTTTGGGTTATGACGACCCCATCAATCCAACATATGAAGCCACCTCAGAAATGATGCACAGCATCATTGAGGAGGTAATGAGACAGATACACCTGCGTCCAGTGGGGAGGATTGCCGTCATGATTGCCAGTCACAACGAAGACACTGTCAGATACACTATTCAGAAGTGAGTTGAATTTTGAACACATTCACAGACAACGAAGGAAGAAAAATGAACCTTAACTGTAGACACCCTAAACCTCAGGGGTGATAACTTGTGTCAGTGCATCTTCAGATGAAAATAATTGTGTTGTCTTAGCTTTGCCGAAACAAAAAATTCAGACTTTTAGACTTCCCTCTTCATTTTTTAATATTCTGACCTAATTGAAATAATTAAACTTTTAACAATTGTTTGTTTAAAGAATGAAAGAATATGGTATTGGCCCAGCAGATCGTCTCATCTGTTTTGGACAGCTGTTTGGGATGTGTGACCAGGTCAGCTTCCCACTTGGTAAGTTTGCTGGTAAATTGTTAACATGATATTATGTACAGTGAGTGACACTGAAAATGTTTGTTTTGATTTCACTGAAATGTAGAATAACAAAGGAAAAATAAGTTTTGCCTTGAGCGTGTTTAAACTGTTTATTCCAGAAAGTTGGATTTGTTGAGAAATATTTTGTGATTTGTTAAAAAAAATGTTCCACCTTTTTAAGAATTATAGCTAAAGATGTATTTGTTAATTTTTAAAATATCACAACTGGCCACTTCAACACACCTGCCTACTTTGTTCCCACTTCAATCTAAGTTCTCTGCCTGCTGTTTCTAAGCTTTAAATTTTTAGCTGTTTAATGCATTCTAACAATAAAAAAAATAAAAAAAGATGGGTCTGTATTTTTGTACATAAAATATTTAAATCTAATGTTTTTCTATTTGTAACAACTATTTTAACTGTCAGTTTGGTAGAGGAAATAGACACCTAAAATAATCTTGTTCCTGATGGTAACCATTCCCTTACTTTGCAGGACAAGCTGGATACTCAGTTTATAAATATGTTCCTTTCGGGCCAGTGGAAGAAGTGCTGCCTTATCTCTCACGTCGGGCCATGGAGAACAGAGGTGTCCTGGCCAAGGTCAAGAAAGAGAAGAGGCTCCTGAGACAAGAAGTTTTTAGAAGGCTGCGGACAGGACAACTCTTTTACAACCCGTCACCCCCGGTGTCAACATGAATCAAGTCATGCAGATTGTTGCTTTCGAGTTAAACCCTTTGATCGTCAATCTTTTGGGTCTGATATAACCTCATTGGACGACTGGGAGAACTAATCAATGCAATGTTTAGTGTTGACTTTTCAGCATATGGCAGAGATCTCCGTTGAAGGACTAATGACTATTGTCAAATGACTCTCATCAAATGTTATTTGCTCACTCACCGATAGATAAAATGTTTCATATCATCTCAATACACTTATAAAATAACATTCATAGAAAGGAAAATTAAATTACCTCGACTAACTTTAATTTTTATAAATTATTGTTTTTAAAAGGTTTTTACTCTTACTGAATTTACTTAAAATTGTTTGATTTTTTGGTCATTTATTGAAGCCAATTTGATTGCTATTCACCCCAGTGCATTTGGTCTGCTTTCTACTTAATCATTAAAAGCACAAATTGTTCTTGAAATACTTCAACTTACATTTGTTTAAGAGACTGTATAACTAAGTTGCTAATGATATTAAACTTTTATTTGTAAAGATCTGTGTTGATAAGCATTGAATGTCAACCTTCTGCCACATACTCATTATATTGAGATTATTTTCCCAGTTTACTGGTAAGTCTTTCTTTCAAACAAATTTTTTGTTTACAACATTCAGTTGAACTGTTGACAAGGAGAAAACTTTATTGACACACAAGTCCAATTATCCCATGAATTATAATAAACAAAAAACATGTCTTGACAATGAGGTCATACTGAGTTAGTTGTGGCATGTAGTATTTTTCTTCTGTAGAACTTCTTTCTGGCACTGAAATAATCTGTGGCAAAATTTTAAAAGTGATTACAAAACAAATATTTTTATAATCTCAGACAATTCAAATGATGATGTTTAAAAATGTTTATACTGAAAAAGATCATGTTTGTAGAGACAAAATATAGTAGACAAATAATTTATGCATCTTAGAATGTCATGATAAGACTATTAATTGCAATGTATATTTTTTATTAAAGAGGGTTAGAGCATGTTTTCTAAAAGCTGTACTACAGTCATTGATATTTTATAAAAGGTTCAATAAATGTTTTTTCAATTTTTTCTTATTAAAGAATTTTTTTTTGAGTTATGAATTATTGTAGTTCTCTTATGGAAAGTACCTTGATTGTTATCTTCAACATTACAAGGCCAACTTTTTTGGCCAGTATAGCTGCTTTTATTTAACAAATGCTTAACTAGAATGTTAAATAATATTCTCAAGACTTAATAAACTGAAGCCACAGAAATAGACTTATAAATCTGAAATCTTCAATTCAACTTACTGTAAAATTATTTTATATTTTAACAAAAAATCGCTGTTTGTTATTAAACTATGCATTAATTATTGTAAAAGTTCAAACACTTTTACGCTAACATATTGTTATTTTCTGCATGCACAAATTTGATATGCCCTTAAATATACTTTCAACAATATCTCAGTCATATAAACTATAATATGAGCTTCATTTTTTTTGGAAGCTGTAAATATTTTATGAAGAGATTAAAAATTGGTTATGGATCTTAATTTTTAAATTTAAATATGCATGTAACTTAACATAATTTTGTACAAAATGTGATTGGACTTATGCTTATTTACAGCCGTAATACTAATAGATTTTTACCAGTAATCCTTTACCTCTGTTTTTATTCCCAAGGAATCAAAAGTTGTGTGCTTTCACTTTAAATCTCAAAATTTGTTGTTATATAAAAAGTATTTTGGTTATTAACTATCTAAGTACATCTTACAGCTAAAATCTGTTGATAAGTTAATGACATTTCAAATTTTTTCTCTCAAAACAAAGAGTCTGAATCAAACAATGATCTCAAAAACTATGTAATTTTGAAGTATATGTACTTTCTATACATAACAATCTAATTCTTTATTTTTAGAAAAGTTTCCTTTTTGTAATTTACTTTTCTTTTTTTTTTTATAAACACAAACTACTACATGGATATTGGCTGATACCATCATAAGCATATAAGAACTTTTTTTAAAAATGGTATCATTACATCAATAAATGTTGTAACTTTTTGTTTGTTTTTTTCAGATAAATTTTGACACCTGTAATAAATTATACTTTCACTGGTTTATGAATGCAAAGAAATAAAAGTTTTCATTTATTTAAATTTCATGTTCCTCTGTAGGTTATCTGGAGCTCATTTTGAAGAATTTTATTTAAGATTTTGAACTGTCAAGATAAAAAAATAATGGTTTGTGATTATTTGTTTCAATTTCAGTTTAATGGGTTATGTAATTGCATAATTTTATCTTACTGCACACTACATGTCTATGACAAAACTATACAAATTTTGAAATAAATTACTAATTATAAAACATCTTATAGAATTAATAATTTGAGTAAGTTTCAAGTGGCACATGAAAAATAAGTGCAGCTAAAAAAATTTACTTCATAAATTTTCATTTAAGTCTCCATTAAATAAAAAGTCTTTAATATTTAGTTACTGTTGGCAATTTCACAGAAAACCTTCATCAATCATATTTTATTTTCCAAATTATTTTTATTGATTTGAACAATATATTTTTTAGATGCATTTTTTAAAAAGATATTTGTTTATTTTTTAAATTAATATTTTAAAAACAAACACTATGAACATAGAAATTGGTTGCTATCAGTACAATCACAGTCAGCTCTAAAGGCATATATACATAAGAATGGACCTAATTTGATAAAATAAAATTTTGAACATGAAATAAGATTTAACCAAAAAAAATTCATCACCCTATCCAGTCAATCTCAATATACAACTTTGGTTGGTTGTTTGTGGGGAGGAAGGGGGCGTGTGCACGATATGTTTTAAATGTTTGTTAAAATTCTTTAAATGTTACCAAATTTATTAAAATAAAGGTTACCATCTCTAATTTCCTTTTCTTTTTAAATATTTAGCTCTTACCGAATGTATTAAAATAAAGGTTACCATCTCTATTTCCTTTTCTTTTTAAATATAAATGTAACAAAATTTTTTGTCATCTCATATCTATTCATTTCCATTGTTTTGGTCAAAAACTAATTTCTGTAACTGTTTGGATTATCTTATTTCAATGTGTTTTACAAATCTATGCATTTATAAAAAAATGTCTTTAGCAAGAATCTCACCCCGTATGTTAGCTTCTCTCCTGTAGTGAGACTTTTGATGAAGTGTTCATTGAAATTATAAATTTTGATTAAGATAAAATTTAAAAACAATTAAAGACTTGGATTAACTATTGGAATTACTAAACATAATTGGCTAGAATTTATGACAGTCACTCTTACATTATCCGGTGGCTTTCTTGATCCATGCATACACTGATGCATATTCAAAATGCCATTTTTATCATGGTTTTTGGTTTTTTTTTCATTAGTTTTGGATGTGTCACATATAATAAAAAAACAACTTTTTCTAACAGTATGATCATAATAAAATAATTCAAAATTTTATTGCATTTTAGTTATTTTTAAATGTAAGGACCGTTGTCAAAGTTTCAATATGTACCAAAATGTTGTTGTAATGTCTTCCTGAATACAAGTAAACATCACCCTCTGTATTCAAAAGCAAACAAAAATATGTATTCTTCAAAATCTTTATTACATCCTATGCATGTAAAATACTCATGTAAGTCCAACAAACAAAGAACATTTAAAAGTAAACAAAAAATAACCTGCAAACCACACCATTTCAACACATTTCAATTCAAAACATGTTTGCATGAAACAGATCTAATGAACACATACATAATTTTTACTGAGTAACTAATTTACACTAATCTCATCCCAATTCAAACCTAAATGCACATACATTATCTAACCCAAACCATAGCTTGTCCTTAAAAGGTGTATTTCTTCACTTTGTTTTGTCACAAAATCCATAATTATAATGAAATTGTTTCCCTTTTGACATGGCTGGGTTAGTTTGTTTATTGTGATTTTAATTTTATAAATAAGCTGAAAATTTAGTGGAAAATTGCCAATCTCAGTCTTATCTTTCATTTGAGGTTAGCATAAAATCTCATTTTTAAGACCTCAGTTCTTGGTTTTATGCCCCATAATTTTCATTTCTAACTGGTATAAGGAAATTTTTAAAAATGAGACATGTGGCTATGAATGCTGCAGTCATAAACAAAGAAACTCATTAATTCCTCATTTGAGATATTGTACAAAAGTTTGACGCCCTCGCTAAGAAATTTTGATGGGGGAGCAGATGGTTTCTGGGACAAACAAATGAAACTGAATTGTGCTAGACATAAAATTTTAAGTAAGACGTATTCAGTATAAAGATGATTAACTAAACTGTTAACATTTTCAACACTTTGAGGTCAATGGAAAAATAAAAACTTTAATGATAAGATTTACAAAATTATTTCTTATGGGGCCATTCATATATTAAGTATTAACAAGTGAAATTCACCTTCACTATTTTGGTGAAAGTACCCCCTCCCCCCATACAAAATGCAATATAAAAGTATGTCATTGAAGCAATCTCACCTTAAACTATATTTTTAAAAATTAAATCCTATATTTCTACTGTTGGACATAGATGAAATTGTTTGATTTACACTAAGAATTATGTCATATGCATGGAAACATTTTTCATTAGGTTATAACTGTTGAGTTAGCTGAAAGTTCCCTTGAGAAAAACACAGTAGGATGATTTTCTATATATTTATAGCCTTTAAAAATTATTACTAATCACGGATTTCAATGATTTATAAGTGACAATATGCTTGTTCAGATTTAATATGGATGTGTATCTATTTACACACATTCAGATTGTTAGGTTATTTATATAAGGCTATATAAATGTAGGTTTAAATTGGCCAGAATACACTGCCACAGTCTATTTGCATCAAATTACAATCCACCCACCCCTACCTTTAATTTATATATCATATATGGATGTGTCCTTACTGAAGCGATGAGGTTAGAAAAATTATTTTGCAAAAATTGTATTTGATTAATTTAATCATAAATAATATTGAACAGTCTTTAACTCACAAAATTTAAATGAAAAAAATAATCTCACACATTATTACACATTATGCAGTGGATCTCGAACATTCTATCTTTATATGAATAATTGTGTCAAAAAGCATACAAAAGCCAACATTGTGTACAAGCCGTTTGAAACACAAAAAAGTTATTTATTTGCCTCTAGGAATGGCTAAAGGTGGACACTTTTATTCTGGAATGACAAGCTAAATTTCTAGATAAAGTCAAATTGAATTTCAGTTTTCTGTATGTCAATTTAAAGACTTACAATAAGTAAATTAGACTAAATGGGGGAAAATTTAAAAAAAAAAGAACAAAGATGTTTTTAAAAAATAATAAACAGGAATATAATACTTGTGAGGGTGGGAAAGGCATGATATTTGGCACAGTTCTTGGAAACAAGCACAATCCATTTATTCAACTCTTCAAATATAGGACATGCCCATGAGCAATCATATTTCAATGAGACATGAGAAATACAAATAAATTATTACTTACACAACTATGTACACAATCTTCTCAGTTTAAGTAAACCATTGTGTTGGTGGCAATATTGTCTAGAAATGAACGTTAGCACCAATTCCTTGACATTACATTCTACACACACTACATTTATTTTTATTATGCTGTTAAGTGAGCATGTCAAAGTTTCATCAGCAATAAGATACATTTGTCCTGGACATATTTTAATGTTGGGGACATGGTGATATTACCTGGAATATAAATTATAATTTATATTTAAAAAAGTGTTTTTTTAAACTTGAAATCACAACTTCTGAACTTCATGGTAATGAGCAAAATTTATTAACTAAGTAATTGGTAGAGTCATAAGTCAGAGAATATTTATAAAAATATGTGTAGCAGTTTAAGCCAACAGGCACAAAGTCAAATACAACTAATCAACTACAGGGTGATTTTTGAGTTATTTATAAAAAAAATACTTTTGAAAATTCAAACGCAAAGTTATATAAACATTATAATTATTAATATTATAAAACAAAACAATTGAAAATCAAATTGTGCATACAACATTTATCTGCCAGAAAAAATAAAAACTACTTCATTTAGACAAATCAATCTTGTGAAGGCAAGGTCTTAAATTTGTGTACATAAATAATGTCAACATTTATAATCCAGATCTGAAATAATGAAAAACAATCCACACTACACCTCCACATGAACTCATTCACAGATGGTGGTGGTTTTTTCTGAAAGACTCAATACATAACACATCAAAGTTAAGGAATGAATGGTCACAAGATAAATATTTCTAATGTACACCACATGGCTTTACTTACAAATTGCACAATCAACATCAAACCTATCAACTCAAACATATTAAAAGCACTACAGATGCAAACTGTAGTCATGTTCCCAATTATATGTACACTTCGACTTCAGGATGAATGATAAACAAAATATCTATGGATGCCTTTTGATTCATCTTTAATCGGCAATAACATTTATGTCATAGTTTATAGAAACTACTTGGACTAACTCTTCTTTCCATTGACCTTTTGTTTTAAAACCAAAGTCTAGAACCATAGTAAATGATAACAGCATTTTTACAATGTCCTTAGTTGATAAATGACTTTGAAATGTTAGTCCTGGACACTAATTTAGACACAACCTATTTAAAAAATTTAACAATGCAATCTTCACCATTATCTCTTTCAAAAATTGCATTACAAGAATTTGATGAAATCATAACCCAGATAAGGTTTTTATTGTTACTAAATTATTTTAAAAGCATTGAAAAAAAAAACAATAAATGAAATAGGAAAAAAAAATTTTTTTATTAGTTATTCATTAACAAAAATAATTGAAATAATGATCATAAATAAAAGTCAAAAGTTTAAAATACACAAAACTTTAAGTTTAATATAAACTAATTAATTTTATGTAACATAATCATCATAAGCTTCTTACCTATCGAAACAGTCATTCTTTTTGTTTAAAGTAATTAAAATTCATAAAAATGTTGATGAACCAAATATGGCAATTAATTTGAACAATTTTTTTTTAAAAACTAGAGATGATTCCTGAGAAAAATACAACTAACTCATGCATCATTGAAATAACTTAAGACCAGACGACAAAGGGTTACCTCAAATGCTTGCAAACGGTGCAATAATCCTAAGTATGGCAACATGAAAATGTGATGGTGATCCTTTCAGTGTTAGCAATATAAACAGAGAGGCGGGAGTCCTCACATGTTAGAATGTCAATTCAGAAGATAACGATAGAGTTTACAAGGCACATGCATGTCAAGTTAGACAAATTATTAGTTTATCATCTAAAGACATGGTTAGAGTTTAACATCCTGAAAAGATTTACACAAATTTAAATTTATAAAAATAAAAAGCTTTTTTTCCATGAATCTCAACTAATTGCTGTCAAGAAATGTGAAGAAGTATTTAGATATCTCACATACTTATATAGCGACCTTACTAGAAAACCAATTGTTTTATCCTTTTCATTTAACTCTGAGGTGTAATATTATAAAGTGATTAAGTGGCCCTACTTATCGCAATAGAGGAAATCCACCATTCATGTAAAGATCTAAAAGCACTAATTGTTAATTTGATTAATAAAATTGCAACGTCCATTTGCTAAGAATCATTTCAGTCAGGTAAGGAAAAAATAAACAAAACAATTTGAAAGCTCATGCAAGCAGGACATTGAACACTCAAGAAAATGAGGCATGAGCAATTATTGGGTAAATCTTAGGTGACATTACATCTGACTGAACTAGACCAGATAATCACAATTACGTTTATGAGAATATTTAACTGTTAGATGTTTCCAATAATCCTTTTTTAATTCATAGATTTATTATGGAAAGCACTGACATAACATTTTTTCTTCACTGCAGGTAATACATTTAAGAAAAGAACAAGTAAACAATCTAGCTTAGCTTGGGATATAAAACTGTAATAATTGTTGAAACATTCATATTTTTTCACTAAAATGAGCATGCCATGTGTTAGTAATTGCTGCAATCTCCTGCAAGAAATCAAAGCAGTGAGTCGTCTAGCTTGACAGAATGGTGATCTATTACTTTGATGGCATGCAAATATTGAAACATGTGATTGGTCTCATGTGAAACACCATTTCAATTTTTTGTAATGCTTGACTTTTGAGACACTTTGTAATTTTATCATAATGCTTGTCCGCTTGAAAGACAGTTGGGTTTTGTATCCAATTTAGAAGATTTATCATGGATTTCAATATGAATCATAAAACTGCTAAAATCGGGTCAGGTTTCAGGATATTAAGGAGAGCTGCTCCATACAAACAGAATATTACGTATTTCCTGAAGACATTATTTGTGTGATTCCTTCAGTTTGACTGCAGGTATTATTGCAAATTGTTGAGAAGCCTTGATGGCTGGTTATCTACCTTATGAAAATGGAAAGTTTTCTCCGTACTACCAGACTAAAGTTGGCATACTGAGCAGTTCTGGGGGCTCATTTTCTTCTGTTTGTACATTATTGCTGGTAGCACCACTGTCTATACTGTTGTCAGTGAAGTTATCTTGACCTGCTCTAGTATTGCTGCTGCTGCTGGTGGTGGTGGTGCTGGTGCCAGGGAGGCCGCCGTTGAGCAAACTGTAGCTGGTGTTGGTCTTGTTGTAATGACTGTCATTGCTGCCTGGAATGTAAGGCTGGTAGTTGAAGGGAGTGTTGTGTTTCTCTGTATACGTCTTGGCAGAGTCCTGACCAAGGGTTCTCTCTAAGGCTGGTACGGCATTGGGTGGGATGAGACTTCCTGGTAACATTGGAGACACAGATTAATTTATTTATACAGGAGATTAACCGTTTTGGCATTTGGATTGAGTTGAAACTTGGCCTCCAGGATTTTTGTTTCATTATATTTACTTATTTATTACTGGGTCTCAAAAAGTATTATTATAATACCTAGATAGTTAAAATATTTCTAGTTCATTAAAAAAAAAATTATATAATTTCTTTAACAAAAGATTAATTTAAGTTAAGGTCACCTGTTTCTTATGGCTGAAAGAAATGTAATTGAATGTAAATAGAATAGTTTTCACAAAATTTATGTCTCATGTGAAAAAACAACAAAACCATAAAATAGTAAATCTGTGATTGTACTAACCAACAATTCTTTGATTATCTTCTGTGCGCAAACGAATGATTTGCATCCGAGAGGTTGCACTGAGGCCTACTAAAACTCCTTCCACTTTACTCCACACACTCAACACAGATCCACTCAACACATGATAAAATCTGGTGCGTAGTCCAAAATCACACTGCTGTCCTGTGGCTGCTTTCCTGCAGCTTCCCCGCCTGACAAACAAAACATTTATTTATTGAATGAGATAAGCTATAAATCAAATGAAAACATTTTTTGTTGAAAACTAACCAATATAATTGCAAAACATGCAAAAAGACATTTAAAAAAATATTTTCAACCTTTTAAAAATAATAAATAAATATCCCTTACAGACCATGAAGGTCCGTGGGAGCAAGTGAAGTAGCGTTCACAAGTTTCATTGACCACTAACGAGCATGGGATTGTGTGGTTAGCACAATGCCCCAGGGGCCTTGCCAGATCCGCGGTTCGCGCTCACAACACGGGTTCTAGCAGCGGTTCGGTAGTCTAGCTCACTACAACTTAGACCACAGCGTCCCCCTTCAACCTTTTAGCCAACATTAAATTTAAGGTATGTACATGTGTATCTAATCATCCAATATAAAACTTTCATATAACAAAGAACATACAAGGTTCTAACATAAGTTCGCTGAGTTGACCACAAGCCATCACCGGAGGCAGACATAATTTTATTTCCACAAAATACTTCATCTTTTACCACCCAATAACTATTTTTTCTACCCCAGACATCCTATTTATTCCATGATGGAATACCAGTAAATTAGTCTGGTTCTCCTAATGGATCCTATTACCCTGTCAGATAAAAGACTTTGAACAAGATCCTTCAATAGTTTGAAGCTTACACTGTTATTTGAGCCTTGAACCTCAGTTAATTAAGTTCAAAATAAGGTTGTTAAGACCGCTCGTTTTTGAGGACCGGCTAACCATTCAAAAAAAGACCGGTTAACCGCTCGTCCTTATATCCCTTATGTTTTGAGAACTATTAAGAGAATGTTGTCGCCCCGCGTCGTCTGATGGCATCAAAGCCGGCTTCCCCCCACTTGCGTTCAGCTCTTTCCGCATTGCCCTCAATTCATAGCATTTTTTTTTAATCCAAAAAATTAACTAAACAGTGATGGTTAATTGTCTTTTTTATATTTTATTTTGAGGACTCGTAGTTCACCGGTCTAAATAAGAGGACTGGTTCAATCGTTCGTTAAAGTTAGCGAGGTATTTTTCATTAGTTTCAAAAACCAACGCCTCGCCCCGTCCGTTTTGACGTCATGTTTACCTCTCTTGTGTGTGATGCCGATCAACTCGCGTAATAAAATTAATAATATAATAAAATTATAAAGCTACGGAGTAAACAATGATAATATGGAATTTATTTAAAAAACATTATTTTTTAATCGTCAACTCGCCAGAATAATTGAATTTTGCGACGCACACGTTCCCCCTCCCCGTTTTTTTTCTGTTCAAATAGGGTTTGAGTTACACTCGGCGTACTATTAATGTGGTAATCAAATGCCTTTGACTAGCAGGAAAACTGTCACTAAAAGACCGAACTCGAATTTGTGGGCCGATTAATCGCCCGGTATCTTTGCTACGTCTTTCAAATACCTCTCGTAATATAGGGTTATGTACTTCACTAAGCGGCGTGCTACGATAAGTTTTTGAATGCCTGAACTGAAACAGACTATAAACCGGTGATCAGAAAATGCGGATAGGTCACGGGGTCATATGCTTTTATAGCTTTCTTTGTCTTTATAANCAGCTGGATCTTGGTATCGCTTTTACTCACCGCGACAAAGCGAGAGGGAGAGGCGCGTTACCGCGTGTTGTTTTTTTCACTAGTTTTTTTTTACTACGTTAGGTTGTTTTGGTTTTTTTTGGGTTACACGGTCCTACGGTAGGCGGTTAACCGTTAGCAAGCTTAATTCTGAAATTATTATGGGGGAGGGGGTGAGTTGAGTCTCTATCGTATTAGTACCATGTATTTTTTTATTACTAAGGTGCATGCGCTCATCGCATACGCATCAGTCTACAGCTGAATCCCGCTAGTACTATTAGTTGTGAACTTCAGTGAAGCCAGGCTATAACGCGTCATGTACGCACGCTTACAGCTAGGAGACTGAAGGCTTGAATGCCAACCTACTTGTCAGCTGGATCGTGGAATCGCTTTTACTCACTGTGACTAAGCGAGAGGGAGAGGCACGAGGCGCGTTACCGCTTGTGTTGTTTTTTTTACTACGTTACCGCTAGTTTATTTGTTTGGGTTTTTTTTTCGTATTTGGTTAAGCGGTCCTACGGTCCTCAATAAAGAGGACCGATCCTGATCTGAGGACCGGTTAACCGGCTAACCGGTTAACAAGCTTAGTACAAAACTAAAGTCATGATATGATTATCTTGGGAGCTTTTTAGAGACTCAAAATTATCCACAAAAATCTTTGAACAATGTTCTACAACAGATAGAGAAAATTTGATGAAATTTTTAAAAATTTTAAATAAAAACAACTTATTAAACTAAAATGGTTAAATTAGAAATTTGGCTTTAAATATGACTTTGGCTAAGTTTGCAATTATATAGATATTACTAAATAAATACAGAGTTCAAGGCCCTGTTCAGATTACTTACTTAACCGATTATTGACAACTACTAAAAATAAGTTACATAAATTAGTATTTGTCAGAGCAGGAGCTATCTTTAAGAAATAATTTAGGCATTCATTAAAATAAACAATTATTTAACAAGTCTCATCACAAGTTTAACCAATTTTACACTTGCCAATACAAAAAAACCCTTATGCCAAAAATCTATAGAAAGAAAACAGGTGGTATTGACTCTTATCACAAAAGGGTGACTTTCCTTGGAAAATTGAAATCAAGTTTAGAGCAAAATCAGCATTCTACAAACTAAATGGGATTTCACCAAATAACAAAACAGCTGGCAAATATGCTATCAAGAAAAAAAGATAACATTATCATGATTTATATGTGTGTGGTGATTGCGGGGAGGGTTGAGACTTAAATTAGCCATGTCCAAAAATAGGTTATCTTGTGAGCATGAAATGTTATTTTCAAATAAACCTACCATGTATTTCTATTCTTTCAGTTATAGTGACTTACAGATATTTGTGACTGCACTGGGTTTCAGACATTAGGTACTGATCTTCCCACAAAGGTTGAGCCACATCAGGCAAACACTTTTTGTACTTTTTCTTAATTTCCTCCAATGTCTCAGGTCTCCCCTGCAGTCCTGTGTTTGGTCTATACACATTAAACATTAACTCCTTTTTCTTATTCTTGCCATGAATCACAACTAAGATGACCGTCTTTTTGCACATACGTTCCTGAAAGACATAGTATATTAACATTATATATATATATTATATATATAAAACTCTTCTTTTATCAATTAAGTTGCACAGTATGCTTAAAGAAATTGGTACAAGATCTAATGAAATTACTTCCAAAGAAGTCATTATACATCTAGGCCTAGAAGCTTACGTCAAAATATGTAGCATAACTGATGTTTTCATAAAATCTCTGTGAAAAATGTTAATTTCTGGTCAACAGATAATCACTTTTCAAGATGTCTAAAAAATAACTTGGTAATGAGGATGTATGTATAAAAACTTCTGCTCAGGCACTTCAACAACTGATTGCTCTTAGCTACATAAACATTTCATTGATTCACGCAAGTAAGTACATGAAACTCTAACCAAGGTAAATACTTTAGTATCATATCTGCCAGCATCCAGGTACATATAGTTTATGTAATTGGTGCACTAAAGACTTAAAGCTAAAATTCCTTGGACTTTAGAATTTATTCCTAATATAAATTTTTTAAATGTTTGAATAAAAGATTTACAATAATTATAAAACTTAGTCAAAACTGAAAAAAAGAAGAAATGTCCCTACTAAAGAGTTGATATTTACTTGCAGAGAGCAGTAAAAACCCTCATCCATGGAACCACAGCGTCGCCACAACTCTATGGCAGATTGCCATGGCATTCCTCTCTCAACAGCAAATTTTGTCAGCTCAGTCTTTGCTGTATTGGTCTCAGTGTTCCCCACAAATACTTTGGTTTCAATTTTTCTCACTTTTTCATTGCCAGATCCCAAATCTGAAAACAATATTTAATTCTATGCTGTCATTAATAGAACAAAAAAAGGGGCAAACAATTTGAATTTAATTTTCTAAAACACAGCAGTAAACATTCCATTCTACACAACTCATAAAAGGAGTACACAAATTTCTTACCCATAATTCCCATATCCCACCGGCCATTGCGTTTTGCCTCTAATATAATAGCTGTTAGAGTATCTGTGAAGTACTTGAAAAGGGAATTTTGTACAGCTACTTTCATCCCAAGGATGCGGTTGAGGAATTTGGATATGTTGTTGAAGTCTTAAGAAATGGATAAAGTAATAAAAATATTTTAATAAATGAAGTAATTACTGTGATTAAAGGTAAAATTAAATGATCATTTTTACGCATTAAATATTATTATCTATTACCTATTTTATTTTAAAAATGTTAAGTATTTTTTTGATCAAAAACAAGCAATCCATATTACCTTTCTCCAAGACAGCCATGCCTGTTTTCTCATCTACAGTGATCATGCCAACACCTATGAGTGCTTCTTTAACATCTGAGGATGCAACAATACCTAGCAACAATACTTAACAAAGAGTTAAGGTCATAGAATTGTCATGAGTTTATTACCAACAGAGGAATGAATTTTATGTGACTGCGGTACTTAAACTAGCCAACACTCAGTCCTATCATTGACATCCAACATTTGACCAAGTAATAATGATCATCTATGGCAGGATTTCATCACTGTGTTGGCTTGTTTTGAGCTCATACATTTAAAAAAAAAACAGCAATAGCCTCAAAAAAGACAAATCAGTGTCAATATTAAAAACATTTCTTGTTCAACATAGGTCATAGGAAACATTTTAAATTTTTTAAAAAAAATTAAATTGCTTTTAAAGTCACTTAGCATATTTGAATCATTTCAGATGTATTGTGTACACATAAAATGTCATCACCAATAAATGTACACTCAAGTTTTTATTGATATTAATTTAAAAACTATGTGAACAGACTCTGATTATTTCCATTAGCTCAATAATGAACATTTTTTAAAACATTACACCAAAGAATTTTTTTTAAAATGTTAATGACAGATATAAAACATTATTTTTACAACAGAAGCCATTCTCAGTCCTATCATTGACATTCCAACATTTGATCACATTTTGTTATGATCATCTATGGCAGAATTTCATCATTGATATGGCTTCAATGCTGCCTTTCACTTTTTATTAACACCTCCAAAAACAATGTGATTCATCTTAAAGCTATTTTCATAAATTCACCCATTCAAAATCAATAAAAGCTATTTTTCTCAAATGATATTTAACAAACATAAAAATCAAATATTATTTTGAATAAAAATATTTCAAAATTTCATGTATCTCTTTATAAATTAAAATTTAATAAATTAAGAAGTTGAAAAATGAGATCAATGATGTTTAAAATTCATTAGAAAATAATTTTTTTAAAAAGAATTTAAAAAAATTTAAATGTAAAGCCAGCACTCTCCTATCATTGAAAATGAAACATTTGATCATCAGGGTTTTAACACTGATCAGACTCCCATAAGTTTTAAGGCAGTATTTATTCTTATGGAGGCATGAAAACATGTATGGTGATAATCAAGTGTCCCTCTGAGGTTCATTGGTCCATGTGCTAAGTGGAAAAAACTTGTGTGCAAATTTGCACATCATCCCTTTTTTGTGCAATACTTTACAATATTTGCCGCTTGTAATTCTAAACAGCTGCGTGGCCTCTGTCTAAAATCTGCGTGTTCATGCAACTTTTAGGGAACATTGCTAATAAACTAAAAATCTGATAAATTGATAAATAATTAACTAATAAATCTTTAGTGTCCTTGATTTAAGTTCTCTAGCTAATGCCAACTGTACAAAGGCACATTTGACTTAAATGTTGGTTATAGATACTAGTGTATTTGATTTTATTAAGCTGTTTTCATAATGCCAAAATTTGCAGGGCAGAAATGTGTTTAAAAAATGCTTAGCTTAACTAAATAAATTGCTGGACAATATACCAAAAAAATGTGACAACAAAATAAGTGACATTGAGCATAATACTATCATATTATACATGCCAATTGATTCAACAAGCCATTCTTCAGTCCTATCATTGGCAATCCAACATTTGATCACAAGACCATCTTTGGCACAATTTCATCATTGCTATGGCTTCAGTTAACCTATTGAATTATCAATAGCCAAGTACCAATATCTAATAGACTCAATTTTGTAAAAATTACAATTATCAAGAATAGAAAGCCATATCTCAGTCCTATCATTGGCAATCCAACATTTGATCACAAGACCATCTTTGGCACAATTTCATCATTTCTATGGCTTCAGTTAGCCTATTTAATTATCAATAGCCAAGTACCAATATCTAATAGACTCCATTTTGTAAAAATTACAATTATCAAGAATAGAAAGCCATATCTCAGTCCTATCATTGACGATCCAACATTTGATCACAAGACCATCTTTGGCACAATTTCATCATTGCTATGGCTTCATTTAGCCTATTGAATTATCAATAGCCAAGTACCAATATCTAATAGACTCCATTTTGTAAAAATTACAGTTATCAAGAATAGAAAGCCATATCTCAGTCCTATCATTGACAATCCAACATTTGATCACAAGACCATCTTTGGCAGGAATTTCATCATTGCTATGGCTCAATAACTTGTCAATAACTAATATTTTATCTAATAATACACCCCATTAGGAAACACTTGAATTTAATGGAAGTAAGAAAAGGTACAATTTTTTAAGATTGCCTTAGTTATTTACAACACATAAGCAACTTTTAAAAATATCTATTCATGATGAGAAAGCCTTATTTTATTTTACACTTACGATTATTTAAAATCATCATAGAGAGAAAGAAAATATGGATATAAGAGGCAACAAATAATTATTATTTTCAATTATCCAGTGTTACCTCAGGTTACAAACTAAATTGTTACAGAACTCTGTAGGTTACCCGAAACATGGAAAGCAATAAAACTGAGGCAATTTGCTCATAGGTAGCTTATCTAACAAAGCGTATTTTAAGTAAGAGAAATAAAACAAAATATAAACTCATGTAAAATAAAATGGAAAGATTTAATCTTTTTTTTCTTCAAGAAAATGATGATGGGAAATAATCACTTTCTAAGAAATCTTAAAATGCTGAGAAGTAAAGCTAAAGCAGGTAAAACTGCACACACATATGCTAAACTAGTCTAGATTTATCTAAATTGTGCGATGTTAGTACTGCATGTCCTTCATTTGTCCTTTCGTGATACTTTGCCTCGGATGTTTAAAGCTTGCGCTCTTTGGCCTTCATTCATAAACTTGAGACATACAAATTTCGAAGTTCTTGTTCATAACCCAATTTATTCTTGACCTAATATATTCATAACCCAAGTTACCATTGTACTTTCTTTTAATAAAAGAAAAGTAAAATAGTCATGAACAGCCATTTCTCAGTCCTATCATTGACAATCCAACATTAGATCCCATTTTAATGATCTTCTATGGCAGGATTTCATCACTGATCTGGCTTGTTTAAATGAGCACATGCTCAGAATTTCTAGCTGTTTTTTTAAATATATTTTTTTTACCTCTGCTTAGTTTCATTTAAATAAAGACCTATTATTAAATAGCTTTAATAATCAATTTGAAAGACAAAACAATAATATTCTTTCATTTTCTTCAGTTGTTTGAGTACTAAAGTTTTTAATTAAGACCGCCTGCTTTAGAAGACCTATTAATTGTTTTTAAAAAAACAACTAAGAGCCAACTAAAGCATTTAAACAAATTTAGGAACACTCACCCAATTTTATTGGCATATTATTTTTCAATTATCAACCTAACAGGAATTACATTTAAATGAAAATGCTATGGTTGTTTTAAAATTTGACACAGAAAACTCCAGGTAATACCATAAGGCGGAAAAATGAAAGTTATGGCTAACTGGTATAGATTTAACAGGACCGTCCTTCTCTTAGGACCTGATAACTAATTAATCTATAACACGTTGGATAAACACATTCACCTTATTGGATACATCAAATTTTAAAGTTTATTTTTTAGAAAGGTATAATATAATGATAAGTTAAAAATTACTTTAAATTAACAATTATTTGCCATCTCTCAGTCCTATCATTGTTAATCCAACATATGATCATATAGTTATGATCATCTATGGCAGGATTTCATCACTGATCTGGCCAAATCAGAGTTTAACTATAATTTATCACAGCAAAGCTTTGACTTTAAAAATTATATATAAGTAAATTATTATAACAATCAATTCGTTCAAATACTAAGTTAAATTTTTAACAAATTTTTGAATAATGACAAAAAAGGTTTTGCTGGTCGGGAGTAAAATGTAGATTTGTTACTTAAAAATCCTATGATATAACTTATATCTGCCTTTGTCAAATACTGCCTAGTACACAGAAACATATTTTCTTCAACAAATAGAAATAGTGTTCAGAAATCTAAAAAATATATATTTAGTTCCATCACTGAAAAACACCACAATGGCATGAAAGAAATTATTTTAAAATTTAAAATAAGAGATAAATTTTCTAACCTTTGAAAAAGTCTCCTTGATAATTCTTAGGTGGAGGTACGGCTTGTACATCAGACTGCATATCCAGAACAGATTTCATCACAGCCTCAAGAGCCATGCGCCCATACTAATAATATAGGGGAGAAAAAAATTACTGAAACAGCTACTTAATGAAAGTTTATAAATGTCTCAACAATCATGTCATTGTATTACCTTATGAAACTTTGATTGATAAAATTACTTGAGAATATATCACAAATCATTGATTAGAAATCTTACTTTATTGTCAATGTTAAATCTACTAAGATCTCGTGTTTCTGTGGCTCGTCTATCACCATGGGTTAAAGCTCCCTTGAAAAAAAAAAATGTAGTTTGTTAAATAAGCAATGAAGTTTTGAGGATAAAAAACAAACTCTAAATGAAATTTATTAATCAATTGCATTCCTTATATCTATATTAATTGTGATACCTTGCTTAACTCACATTAACTGATTTATATTTAACAGAATATGACTTACCAAGCTTTCTAATCTCTTTGCTACAGTAGAGGCAAATCTCCTTTCTCCAGCCAACTCAGATATAAGAAAAACATACTCTGGAGCACTAACTTGATTTGACCGATGTGTACGACCTGATATGTTCAAAAGAAATAAAGTCTATGAGCCATGTTCACTCTCAGGTTTTTGGTACGTTTGCAAAATAAAAACTTATGTGCAAAGATGCAAAAAAAATTTTTTTAACAAAAACAGGTATTATCCATATCAAAGTTTGTAAGTCAACTACTGTGCAGCATTGGTCAGCTATCATTGTCTGTAAGTTGTGTGACTTTACAATAAATTCCTTGACAAAAGTAAATTAGTAAATCCAAAGACGTATCAAAATAAAATGTTTAAGAAAAACTTAAGAAATATCTCTCACTAATTTCTATTATTCATGGTTTTAAGCAACTGTATCTTCTAACAATGTAAAGTTACTACCTTGGTGGACCCAGATAAATTATGAGAAAAGAATACATGGCTATTTAAAAGGACTAGATCTATTCAAGTTTCTACAAAATTTTAACAGTCATCTTCAAAGTTACAGAGAGAAAGCTCTTTTACCTTGTTGGTAATTTAATTATTTCAAAAATTTTATTTGACCAAAAAAAAATTAATATACTATTCTGTAGTTTTTACCGAACTGCTGAATAGCTCTATCAGCACTCCAGGGTAACTCTAGAGTTATGTGAACTCTCCTCCTTTGGTTAATAGCTCGTCTATCTGCTTGCAGTGAAATACCTGAACTGGCTGCTTCAGAGATGATGGCTATAAACTGAAATTTTTTATAACTGTTATTTGATATTTGTGTCCATTGATAGTTTTTTTTAAAAACTTTATTTTATATTTCCACATTTTGAAAGCATGAGTATAATATACTATTTATATTTATACCATATCAGCATGTGTTAGCCAAAATTACCTTTTCTCCATCCATGAACCTTTGTTTTTCAGTTAGATTCAGTATCTCAAGTGAAACGTCAGCTTCTGATCTAGACTCAAATTGTACACCATCAGTTGTTGACACAACACGAGACTTGCGACCTGTCATCTGAATTTACATACAACACCTGAATCAATGTTAAACTTAAAGGAAGCCAGCCATGGAGTTTTGGGTCCGACAAAGGTAAGTTTCAAAAAGAAATTAGCTAACAATATAAAGTGAACAAGAAAATCAAGACTTACCTCTGCCACATTTTCAGTGCCCCCCAAATCATCGATGAGCTGGTCTAATGTGTTGGGTGGAAGTTTCTCACCTAAATATTCTATGCGTGCCAACAGCTCAGACTTCATGGCACTTGCTTTTTCCCAATTTCCAGAGTCTTAAATTTAAACAATATTTAATGAAAGATTACTCTTGCTTTAATATTAAATAATTAATATAATAAAAAATGATACCCTACATCCCTTTAAATAAGGAAATTAATAGAATAATCAGTGTGTCAGTTCAATATCAACCCGGGATACTGAGGCCTTAAACTTATTTCACAAAATTGATCTCATTTATTGACCAATCAACATACATTTTTATAAAAATCTTTATTCACAAATTTGTCTATTCAAAATGTTTTTATTAAGACTTACGGCCATCTAGATCATTTGAAGAGCTCTTGCTTAAAAGTCCAGCTTTAGCCAAAGCTTTGTCAAACTGAGCATCTTCATCATCACTGTCTTTCCTCTTAGAGTCTTTGTCTTTCTTTTTTTTCTTCTCTTTTTTCTTCTTTTTGGGACTTTCTTTTTTCTTTTTCTTTCTCTGGCACCAGGGATCATCTGAATTAAAAAGGCATTTTTATTCAACGCCTGAAAAAAGGAAAGCTTATTTATCCCACGGAAAAGATGTAAACAGGGTAAGGGTTAGCCTGACAGGACGTAACAAAACAGTGAATGTTTCGGCAAAGAGCCTTTTTCAATGGCCATACAAAACACAAATAAAACAAAAATAAAAACTAAGCTGCTGTGAAATCCAAAGAGTCATGCAATGAGTAAATCAGAAGATAAGTAATTAAATCTATCCCTCCCCCATAGCATGGGTTTGTTAAGTCAATTACCATCATCACTGTTCCAGCCGTTAGCAAAGGGGTTGCGCTCCTCTCCATCACTGTCAGAGTCACTAGCTGATGAGGACATAAAATCTATGTCACTGATGTCCGGTGAAGAATCATTGCTCTCTGGATCACTGCTGTCATCCCCCCTCTTCTGACGTTTATTTGGAGGCTCATCTAGATAGAAAAAAAAAGGACCATTTTATTTCCTCTAATATATTAATTTAACACACCCAAGAATGAAATGCAAATATAATTTGATTTATCAGATAAAAAAACAACAGAAGCTAACCTTTATTTTTCTTCCATAAATTTGGCGAGTCTCTTTGCTTCTGCTTGTGACTGTTGCTTACTTGCTTGATAATATCCATTGCCCTTCCTCTTGTTGATGCTGGGAAATGTCTTTCAACCAATGACTGAAACACTCCTCTGTTGATAAATAAATAAAATAACTTTCAGAATAACGGCCAGCAGGACTTCAGTTTTAAAAAATTAATTGAAAGTCCTCTAGAGAGGAAACAGCCTTCTATTTAGGTTATGCAATACTAATTTAATCCTAATTTAAAAAAGCCTGATGGCAAAGTGACATCCCTGATTTTAAAATAATTACTAAAACAAAGACAGCAATGCTCAGTGAGATTTTTACCATTAAAAGTCAGCTGCTGAGGGGCTATTCTTTTTTCAAACTTACTTGGCAGTGGACACAAAATCTGAAAGATCACCACCTGCATCTTCAACCTGCTCCATTGTTCTCGCTTCACCGGTAGATTGGAGACCTATCACAACACACTGTAAAAATACATTGACAAGCATAAGGCTTAAATTTTTTACAAAGAGAAAAAAGGTTGAAGTTTATTTCCTGATGGCTTTAAACTCAATTTAGTATAAAAATATTATACCTTTCCACACTTGACAGCATCCCTGGCTAGATCAACACAATGATTGACCTTAGATGATATGCATAGGTATTTGAAAAACCTTTGATGAGCAGACCAAAATTGTCCCCACATGCTTTTCTTCATGCGGTGCTCTGCCTCAATTAACTCTGCTGCCTTTTGGAACATCTCCCTAGCTTCAACCCACTGAACAAAATATAAAAATGTTAAGAGGTATAAAAACAGATGTTTTCCAATGTGAACAAATCTGGGCATGTATAAAAGTAAATGATTTGTTTCTATTTAAAACTGTGTCTACTTGTTAAATTTGACAAAAATTATTTTATCAAAAAAACTATTATACCATTTCAACAGCCAAATTATATACTTTGATGAAGTCTTTCTCCAGAGGTATTTCATCAATTCTAAAAGTAACACCATGGAAACTTAGCTGGCGGGCAATGTACATTCCTCTTAATTTTGCATCCATGGCAACTAATTCCATAGCTCCAACACCTCTGAAAAAAGCAAGAGTCTAGATTGAATTCATCTTAAATCAAATTCTATGAGAATAAAATTTTAAAATACTTAACTAAGCAATTTAGATTTTTAATTCAATCAAATTAAATTTTAAATAAAATTGGTGAAATAATCAATGGCTTGATACAAGAATTATAGCTGTTAAGAATGAATTTTTTAAAATGTAGACATGGTCAAACAAATGGTAAGATGAAATCTGGTTATTTGGCACCAGGCTCAAGAGAAAAAAAACAGGTCACAGACAGGTAAGAAAAGAAGAATATTGTGTCCTATGATAAAATATGGTTTGTTATTAGACCTGCATTATTATTAGGGTTTTAAATGTTGATAAAGTATTGGTTTTCCTGGTTTCTTCAGACAACCCATTCCACACCCGAATTACAGACGGGAATAACATAAATTTTTTATGTGTTTGTTCTTGCATACGGAAAAAGAAAGGTGTTTTTATCCTTATGTTTATCTGAGGGTAGTTATCTTTGTGTTGTATTTCTAAATTAGAATTAATTGCTTGTTGTATAATTACTACTGTCTTTTGCTCGTCTAAATGAAGAAGAAAAAAAAAAGGAATGTTTAATGATAATGTTTCTAGTACAACCTACCGCCTTTCAACAGCTTGGATAAAGTCATTAAATTCATTGAATGGGGTACCTTTCCCCCACAGGCCAAGACGTGTCATGTAGGCCATATTCCTTGGTTCTGATGCTCCTGTAGCAGAAGCATAAATCACTCTAGCCAATGGCAAACGATTCTGAAGCTCTAAAACTGTTTGACCAGTTTTTGTAGGTTTGCTTGAACCAGTTGGACAAAGGTTTTTTGCTTTGTGACACTCATCAAAAACAATCTATAATGTGATTTAAGGTTTAAAATTCTCTATTCACTTGTGGAAGAATAAAAAAAATGTTTTTGCTAACTGGATTATTTTACATTGCTATAAAAATCCTAACTAGCAGTTAATGTGGAATGCATGAACTTTTTATCAACTAAAGTTGCTTGTCACAAAATGCAAAAGGTATTTTGCTATATTAACTAAGTGATTAAGTATGCAAGTGACAAAAATATAAATTATTAACTCTTAAAGTCGCAAAGCATCGTAATGCGTCTCTTCCCGCTATCCCTAAAGCGTCGTAATGCGTCCCTAGATACAAATCTCGTTAGAAATGAGATCTCGGAAAGTAAAAACTCTTCAATGCTTGAAAAACGATGTATTCGACTTCCGGCAATGGCGGCCGTTGCCGACACTAGTGTTATCGCTCGATTCGCGATGTTTTTTGGTAGTTTTAACGGGTTTTTTTTCGAAGATACGTTTTCGGTATACTTTATTACTAAAATAATAGTACTAAACTACAGGTAAATATTGTTTCATACTCAGTACGGTCTTTTGGATGCATAAAATAACCATTCTTAGCCTTAAAAATGAAGTCAGTATGACAATAATATTATAAATGGATTTTACGCAAATTTTTTAATTTCATAACCGGTTGATCGTAATACGGGAAATCCTTACGGGACTGAGGCGGAAGTTTATTGAAAACCTTCTGGGGCTTTAAGAGTTAATGCTAGAACTGGATATTTTAGTTTTTGATTACCTACTGCACATAGAATATTATTATCCTTACTTAATAATAAAGTGTTCCTTTTTAAAAATTGTAATTAGTGTCTTGCCAACATCCTGTGAATCACTGTAGAATTAATCCCTAATTAGGAGAATGTCTCATTTAAGCAGTGAGGCAATGGGATTGTATAAAATGTATTAATATAGCATTGAAAGAAAAGAAAATAAGTTTAAATACAACTGAACCAAGTTTAGCATTGTCATTTCTTAAGAGAAAGGATACAACACCATCAAAGTTTGAGCCAAACCATTTCAATAATTGCTTCATTCTTGTATTATATTTGCCCTCTGTTTGACTCTCACCAATCAAAGAAGAATAAGTGGCAAATACCACACCCTTTTTGCAGCTGTTGTTTTCTTTGCTAGAAAGTTTGGCATAGTATTTGAACTGTGAACAAAATATAATAAAACACCAAATTTAATTTATAAATCTTGGACATTTTCCATGTAACATTCTAGATTCATTTAAACACAATAACTTTTGAGAGATAAAAATAAATGAAAAGATATTTAAAAGCTCAAAAGCAGTTAAATAAGGTTTGATTACATATGTACATTTATCATGTGATATAAGTGCTCCTTCTATACCGAAGATTATGAGTCCTATTATTTTTGCTGCACCCAATGACTATTAAACTTAATTTCAAATGACTATTAAACTTACTTTATTTAATGGATAAACCTCAATATGATTAGCTCCAATATCTCGAAGGTCTCTTTCAGCATCAACTTTCAAATCATTAGAAACACTCAACCTGTCAATTGAAAAATGGTGAGTTAGTAAAAAAAAAAAAAAAAACTAATTAATTTTTTCTTGTATGAAATTTGAATAATACACTTACCATAAAGCTCTTTTCCTTCTTTTAAGATAATTTTCATAGATGATCCCAGCAATAGTTCTACCTTTGCCGACACCAGCACCATCACCTAGTAAAAGAATGATTCTAGTCAGAAAAATTATTGAAGTCTGGTATAAGTATAAATGGATCATTTTATAACATTAATGCAGAGTGAATACATGACCTGCCAAGGAAAAATAATTTGTAGATGGGTCCACGTGCAGGGTCACTGGTTAAGAAATTCATATTTAATAAATATAAAGTTACCACCATTGTTTTTGAAGAGTCTACACCCCCACTAGATAATGAGAAAAACATTACTAGAAATGTTATATTATTTTGCTTGCCAGGCCTGGAAAATAAAATATATTGAAGAACCCGTACCAATAAGATACCCAGCTCGCTGTCCACATGGTAAAATTGTTTCATGCTTCTGACAAGCATATGTTATGGATTCAAGCTGAAGAGCGGACAGCTTCCCATCCTCATCTACACCTTCATCCAAGATCCGTAACTGGTATTTAACATCAGGGGGCTCAACACTTGATAAAGAGCTGGTCTCAACTACTGGGTCTGGGTGCTTTTTCCCAAAATTTACTGCATGAAATTTTAAAATAAGAAACAAGTCTGAAATTGCTAAAGTGTGAATTCTGACAAACTAATTTTTTTTATGCATCTTGATTTAAAGCAATTTGTACATTACTAATAACTGACATAGCATTTTCATGTTTCACACCAATAAATGAATAAGTGGAAGAGACCAACACCAAAATAATTTATCAGTTTTAAGAGCAAAAACTTTTTTTAAAATATTTTTTTTAAAAATTAATTAAAATTAATTTTTAAGACATTAAAATCCCATTAAATAAACTAATATCTAAATTGATTTTACGAGCATGTATTACAGAATAAACCATAACATTTTCAGGCGTACATTTGCTGGGTTTATATTCAGCGTAAGTCTCAGCATGCCCCAATTCCTCAACTTCTTCTTCTATCTCCTCTTCATCCTGTGGGACCTGACTTAGCCCTCTCTGTAAGTTCTGCAAAAGAACAGTTGAGAATCGCTGCCCAACATTAAGAGAAAAAAAATAATAAAAGATCAATAGATATTTTTGCTCCAAAATGCAAGCAACAGTCGATTGCCTCATTTTTAAGGTTCTCAATTTCAGTTTAGAAATTTACAGCCTATACCTCAAAATATTGGTATCCACAAAGTGTTTGTGGTATATTTTAAAATCAAAGAACTCACACAATTTCAAGTGGAGGAATTATATATTCACACTCAAAATGGTTAAAGTGAACATATTTATTGCTGTAAATGAAAAATTATGGGGGAAAATAATTTTAAACATACAAAGAAATGAAATTTTTTTGTTTAATTAAAGATAATACCAAACAGTAGGCACTAGATCACGAGTATAGGCATAAACAAACTATTTAAAACAGTGTTTTGCCATCACATTTGTTAGGTGCCATGTTGACACAAAAAATGCTTATGAAATAACATACAACCTTTTTAACTTATTATCCTATATTACTGTCAATAAACTTTGATCCCTCATTTCACCCAATTGAAATAATTAAATCAAATACCTGAGCACTGTGAACCCTTCTCAATGAGTTGTCGTTCCATGCTTTAGAGAGCTCTTTACTTGACATGGACATCCTCAAAGGAGTTATGCTTAAACTAGTTTGATAATTTGTCACTTTACATCCCATTTCTGCTATAGGCGGAATGTTACTTAATGGCGTTTGAATATTGGAAAGAGTCCCCATTTGGCCTAACTTGACATTAACACTATTCCTCTGTGAGGGTGTGAATGGCAGCTTTGAGATCTTTGTGTTGGTGACCGGACCAGAGCTCGGTATATTGGGAGTCTGAATACCTTGAGCAGTTTTTAAAGTACTAATAATTGGATTAGGCATGATAAGCGAGTTTGGATTTTTAGGAATATTTTGAGCTGGATAAACCATAGGTTGAAGCTGTTGGGCTGGAGATGAAGGTCTTGTCACAACATGGATGGTTGCCTGAAATTTTTATTTTTAAATATGAAAATTAATATAGCGACAGATAATATAAAGTGCACAATAAATTTAATTCAACTACTTATAGAATCATAAGTTCTAGTATACAATTCTTTTAGTTTCTATAAAAATTGTATGTCTATTTTTTTTAAAAATGTTTATATATATATAAAATACATTATTAAGTATTCAATACATCATAGAAGTTAATGTGCTTAAGTGTGTATTTGTATACCTTTGATTCTCCAGAGGAACCTGGAGTAGTGTTAACTATTATTCTAGATCCACTCCTCAGGTTTGGTAACGAGCTGACAATTTTTGTAATGTCTTCTGTACTGACTGGCTTGCCTCCACGAGTGGTCACTTTGAGGACCTGTGAAGGTCCAAGAGTTCCATTTCCATTCTGAGGCTGAATAATTAGCTGCTGCAAAACATAATCACACTATTTTCAAGCTTAAAAATAGCAAAATAAATTTAAAATACTTTACAGAAACTTATTTTAATAAGGCGTTTAGTAGAGCTAAAATACAATGAAAGTCATACCTGTCCTTGTGACATGCCATTATTAAGGGATGAAGCTGGAATTCTAATTATATTCCTTGTAGTTCTAGCATCCATGGTTCCAGAAGCTAACCCTAAGTTACTACTGTTAGATATCAAAGATGTTCCATAAACCTAAGAATATATAGAAAACTTAACATGACTATAATTTAAGTTTAAATGATATATATTTTTTTAAATTAAATTTTGAGTTTTCACAAGTTAAGTTTTGGGGTGAAAATTAACTGTGATGCAATTACATGTAATACAAAATGAGACAAGATAAATGAGACCCGATGTCTTATGGAATCAAAATTTGAGATGCCAAAACCAAACCAGTACCTAAGGCATTTTTTTGTGTAATTAGTTTGAAATGTATAATTAATTGTACCATATTATACATTATATACAATAAAAATAGCCCAAGAACAAAGTCAAAACTTAACACACCCCCCCCTTTTTTTTTTTAAAAATAAAATAAACCACTGGAATGATGAACAAAATCTAAATAAAATAACTTAATGAAACTGGCAACATTGTCTAACAATAATTAATATAATAAAGTGTCAGGGGTCCATCTCAAAGCAGCAATCAGTAAGTTCCTTGCATTTATAACCTTGTACAAATAAACATTTTCAATGTAAGTTTCCACACAGAAAATCAATGACATGGCTTTTTAAAAAGTTATACCATTTTGTAATGAAAGTCTCAGAACAAAAAAAACTAGTGTTACCTTTAACAATATAACTATAAATAAATAACCCCTTTCAGACCATGACAGCGTATGGGGCAAGTGAAGTATGTTTCATTTAGCTCACACTAACGAGCAAGTGATTTTGCAGCTGGCAAAATGCCCTAAGGCGTTGCCAGCACCGAGGCTCAAACCTGTGACTCTCTTTTGCCTCGGTTTGACAGTCTATCCCGCTTGACCACCGCGCCCCACCTTTAACACTAGTAAAAATAAATTATGTATATAATTCCTGAATTATGGAAACTTTATGAAATTGCAGTTTAAAAATATTATCTGATTTTTTTTTATCACCCTCACTTAAAATTGCTTCTTTAAAAAAAAAAGTGTGTGTCTGGCAATGTTAAGCACATCTGACCGATGCTGTGCAGCAATTTAAAATTTCTGCGCAGCAAATTTTGTAAAATGTACAAAAAGTGGATTCTGTGCAATTTTGCATGCGAGTTTTTTCACTTGGCACATGTACCAAAGGGCCTTAGAGGGAACATTGGTGTTTGGCATGTTAATTGCTGATTTGTTACCAAGTTGATAGACTTTATGCTACATTGCCACAGACAAAAAGTCTGGACAAATGTAAGAACGACAATTTAGCTTATGAAGAATTAAGTTTTGACTTGTTGAAACAAACACACAGCATCATGGAATAATAAAAATATTCTTTGATACTATGTTAAATCTACTCATCAATTTCAACATTGGGATAAATATTTCAGGAAGTGATTTTTCACTTGCTGGTTACTCAAAGTGATTTATTAATTAATCAAATGAACTCAAAGAAATAAACCAATTTCTAAGTGAATTGCAAATTTGAAAAAAGCTTAATACCTGTGGACTAGACACTTGGGTAATAGATTGTGTTAACAAATGTCTTGGAATAGGCTGGCTGCGTACTTTCTGTTGCTGAAGAGCAGGCTGTAAAGTTTGCTGTGCACGAATGACAGTTGGAGTTCTAATAATCCTAAACGATTGCATACCCTGAGGGGCAATGCTTTGTTGCGCCACTGTTTGGGAATGAATGATCTGTGTTGCTGACATGACAGTCTGTTGAGGACGTGCATGTGGTGGATTGATAATAGTCATTGGTTGATTGGCTTGTATTGCAGGCTGCTGATTCTGTTGGGCCTGATTGGCCAACTGTCGCATTACATTTGTTGAGCTTGCATCATGCTGAGATAGAATTTGCACACCATCTTGAGATTGACCCTGTATCATTAAAAACATTAACCTTATATAATGTAATTAAATGTCTAGTAAAAGACCAGGCTGTTCAATTATTAAAAACATTTTAGTTGATTAAAACAAGTACAAAAACACAGTTCAGTGTCTATAGATATAGAAGGCTTGACCTAGAATGTAGCTACACAGTAATGTTGTATTGCTTATTAAAATAACACCAAACTTCTTCTACAAATTACCTCCGAGAGATATGATTCATTTTGTGCTGAATCGCCAGTGCCATCATCAAAATCACTGAAGTCAAATGCTAAGTCATCCCCAGAAATTCCTGCTCCATATAAAGCAGCTGAAATCAGGTCAGGAAATCCCTGTCCTGTCTTTTTTAAAAGAAATATGATTGTTATATTGAAGGGTCTACTTTAATAATAATTGCAGAGTAAATAGCAATACATATATATATTTATAAGGAAGCATTATATAAAGCAAAATAATTAATCCTGCTGTTAAAATGTTTTAATTTTAAAAATAGAACCATCAAGTATGATCAAGACTTGGCTCAGTTGAAAAATTATTTTAATTCATTTCCTTTGGACCATTTCTACACTTTTATGAATATTCACAAGTGTGTGGACATGACAGCAGCATATGTTTAGTCTTAAACTATAGGGAATCAGGTGAAAACTCCACAAAATATGCAGCGATAACATTAGTATATTATTTAATGGCTGAAAAATGTAAGCCTATTTCTATGCCTAAATTGTTTTAATCATACTTTATTTTATATTTAACACATTGTCAATGAAGACAATGTCTAATTTTTCCAAGAGTGTTAATGAATGTCAACAAAAAATAGGACCATTTCTCACAAAAAAGAAAGAGAATGTAATACCAGAGATTTTATAAAATGAGAGAAGTTGTCAAACAGTATTAGTATTGTTAGCCTTCACAAAAAATTCATTTTCAATGTCAACGCGTTTCAAAATATTTAAAAAGATATTTTTAATGCCAACTATAGTCATAGTCTGTTTAGGCATTAACTATATATTATATCACTGTCATCAATTCATTTTAATATTCAAAATTTAATCATCTGTCCGCAGCATTTTACTTGTACAACCTTGTCCTAGCAGGTTGGATTTCAGATCATAGACATTATACAATTCCAAAATACTAATAAGTTCATTTTAATTAAAGTAAAATTCTATAAATTAGCCTAAATGTTTCAAGTTTAAGTGAGGCTACTTCAGTGACAGCAAAGATTTTACTCTGTTACTCGCTGTTACTGTTACAAGTTACACACTACACTACAGTTTACACACTGACACACTTACTTTCACTACACTACAGTGAGACTACACAGTTACTGAGTCACACTCACAGTTAAAAGTAAGGACAGTGACAATTATATATTAAGTATATATTAGTAATATAGACTTAATATTTATTTATTAAATAAATTAATCAGTTTATTAAATTAAATATAAAATTATAAAGTAAAGTGGACCAAAAAAAACATATACTTCTTAAAGGTAAAGAGTTGGGCAATCAATAATCTAGAACGTGTTAATTAAATAGGCCTTCTTATATACAAGATCAAGAAGGTCAGTAGTAGAAATAGTTAAATAGTAATCGAGTAGTTATACTACAACTAAAATATAGTGTAAAATTAGTAGTAAACGACGTCAGTTTAGTTAAGACCACGTTGGAGTATACTGGTCAAATAAAAGATTATATCGTAATTCACTATATTTAAATTCAACAAAATTAAAGAAATTGTTAAAATTAGGATTTTAAAACCAGAGATGGTTAGCGAATTGTAATACCGATGCTTCTGTATTCATTTTCACCGAGAAAATTTACACATTCAACCTCCGTGATGTTTGTCGGCCATTGCCTATTTTTACCCATGAGTCAACGGGGCTCGACAAATTCATTATTCCAATAGAAAGGTCAAATCCTATTTTATTTTATCAAATAGTTATAAGAATGGTAAAATAGTTATTTATTCTTTGATTGTGTTTAAATAAATCTAAATAAAATATTTTAATTAAATCTAAATGTGATTAATACAGTAGAATTTAAATTCATAAGTTGTAAAAAAATGTAATAATATATATTTTTAAATATATGCGCAAATAATTTAACAAACCTAACTGGCATTTCGTTCGCGTTAAATATAAAAAAAATCTCTAATGCGTCTTGGGATCCTCAAACTTTTAAAACTTCGATATTGCGTTAAATTGAACTATTTAACTATTCTGCCTTAGTTTGTTATTTTTTAAAATACAAATAGATTTATTAATTTGTACTTAAATTCAAAATTTTCAGAGTACATAACATATCTTATCTGTTACAGGCTACAGGCGCTCCTTAAATACAAGAAGATTTTTGCGTCCTACGCTTATCTATGGTTTGTGTCTAGTCCTGCATTCTTATTAACAAGGATTTGTTCCCGTGGCATAGGGCGTCCCTGAGTCCACCCAGCTCCGAATGGGTACCTAACCCTAGTTAAGGAAATAAAGGCGGCTAGGTAATGCATTGTGGAACCGTCATAGTCATAGTATAGCCGTGCCCTGTGGACATAATATCAATAATCTTCTGTATAGAGGAGAGTCTGTATAGATAAGACAAAGCTTAGGATTAATGTGAAATTAGTTCATTTATCTTTACATAACATTGTTAATTAAATAACATTTTTAGTGACTGAAAATACATCCCCACTTAATTAATAAATTGTACAAAGATACATAATTATAAAATATATTTTTTTATCCTTAAGGTCATTAATCTTATCTTATCTTATATGTTACAGACGCTCCTTCTGTACAGAAGATTATTGCATCCAACGTATTTCTATGGTTTGTGTTTATTAGTCCTGTATTCTTACTAGAGTTTTAAATGATGATAAAGTGTTGGCTTTCCTGGTTTCTTCAGGCAACCCATTCCAGGCCCGAATACCGGACGGAAAGAAAGAAAACTTGTATGTTTTTGTTCTTGCATATGGAATAAGAAAGGTGTTTTTATCTTTATGTCTATCTGAGGGTTGTATTAAGTTATCTTTGTGTTGTATTTCTAAATTATAATTAATAGCCTTATGTATAATTACTAATTTACTCTTGGTTCTTCTATCCTCTAGTGTTTCAAGGTTTAATGATTTAACTAATGGTGTTACTCTTTTCAGTTTTGAATATTCTCCAGTAATGAATCTGGCAGCTCTTTTTTGGATTTGTTCTAACTTATCAATATTTTCTTTGGTGGATGGGTCCCATACAGAAGATGCATATTCTAGTATAGGTCTCACCAGGGTGAGGTAGCATTTTAGTTTTATATCTTTGTTACATTTGTAAAAGTTTCTTTTTATAAAGCCTAAGGTTTTGTTTGATTTTTAAATAACTTCATTGACATGGGGATTCCAAGATAGTTTCTCATTTATTATGACTCCTAAGTATTTTGCCTCTTTAGTTCGGGTTAGTTCTTTTCCATGGATGAAGTATTTTGAATGTAGTGTATTTGTTTCTTTTTCTTTGTTACTCTTAGCAGCTGACATTTTTCTGGGTGGAAGGACATACTCCAGTTAGTTTCCCATTTTATTAATTCATCTAAGTCTTTTTGTAAAATTTTGCTATCTTGTTCCGACTTGATTGTTCTATAAATTATACAATCATCAGCAAATAACCTAACTTTAGTTCCTGTTGAGATATTGTTGGGTAAGTCATTTATATAAATTAAAAATAGTAAGGGACCTAGGACAGTTCCTTGTGGAACTCCTGAGTTAACCTTTATTGGTGTAGATTTAGATCCATTAATTATTACAGTTTGCTCCCTACCCAATAGGAAATCTTGGATCCAGTGATGTAAGGGACCTGAGATTCCAAAGTTTTTAAGTAAACTAAGGTGGTGAACTTTGTCAAATGCTTTTGAGAAGTCTAGTAATATTGTATCTATTTGATCATTATTATCTAAGTCTTTTGATAGATCAACTATTAGACCTATCAATTGTGTTTCACATGATCTGTTCTTTCTAAAGCCATGTTGGTGTGGGCATTGGGCATTATATTTGTCAAGGTGGTTAACTATTCTGCTATAAATTATGTGTTCCAGTAATTTACAGGTGATACTAGTAAGTGATACAGGTCTTTAATTACCAGGGTCGGACTTATCACTTTTCTTAAAGAGTGGCGTTACATTGGCTAATTTCCAATCCTAGGGCACTTTACCCTGGTTTAGAGAGGCTTGAAAAAAAAACTACAAGGATTGGGGACAGTTCATTGCTTAATTCTTTTAATAACCTGGCAGGCAATTCATCTGGGCCAGTAGCTTTGTTTATTTTTAAGATTTTTAGGAGTGAATGTATATCTATCTCATCTACAGTTATGTTACCTATTTCTTCCATTTTATTTAAATTTATTGAAATTTCCTTGTCGCCTGAGGCAGAAAATGATGATGCAAAATATGTGTTAAGGATATTAGCTTTAGTCTCATTATCATTATAGGCTTCATTATTTGAGCCTTTTAGTGTGGGAAACATTTGAATTAGTTTTATGTGAAAATAGCATAAAATGCATATATCATTCTCATGAAACTGAATGTGCTGTTCATAAATCTGAATTGAATGGAGCAGGACTTATAACGAAGAATCAGGAATGGTTTCACATTCATGTTCCACACTAACTAATATTTCACTTAAATTTTGAAATATCAGGATATACAATGTTATGACAAAGTACGAAGCTCATATTTCAACTCTTATCTTCAATATTCTTTCCTCCTCTAATCACATGATTAATACCCCCCCCCCCACCTTTAATTTAAAAAAAAAAAAAAAAAAAAAAAAAAA
>MUZC01000054.1:246231-256332 GCA_002072015.1 Radix auricularia | reverse complement strand
AAAAAAAAAAAAAAAAAAAACGGATTCGTGCAATATGTCTTTGATTACATACTAACACAAAACCATTCAAAAATTAAAAATCGCTCAAAATAGGGTATCGATTTGTTTGAAAAGTTTAGCGGTATTGGTCATAGATGGTGCTTTTATAAGAAAACTGCACACAAAAAAACACATCACCGCTGGTCCGAATATATGTAGTATTAATATCGCCATTTTTTTTATGTCTCGTATAAAAAGGATTTATGGTCAAAAACTTCTTTTTAAAGTTTTTTTTTTCTTTAAAAAATAATATGAAAATCTTTTATATTAACTTGACTTAACTGTTTCAAGTATCCTTTCTGTCATATTTAAAATTAATGCCTTAAAAACTGAGCTCAGAAGAAAAGTTGTCCTCTCGAATTGCGGTGTCAACAATTTGATGCATTCAAAAAGTTAATGATTACTTTTGATTAATTTTAAATAAACACATTTATCATTATATTTAGAATGGCCAGAGGCGTTTGACCAAAAACCAATCGAAAAAATTATATCAACCTTAAAACGTTTATAATTGTATCAAATAGATTCCCCTCCCCCATCCACTCCCAAATGCATATTCCGTGTCGTTTTGACCTAAAATATCTACATATAATCCTATTCAGAACTTTTTTTGACACTTGTTCTGTTTGTAAAACTCAACAGTTGCAGTTTTGGGGTGGCGGTGGTGGATAACAAAAAAAAAAAAGTCGTAGACTCCTGCCGCCGAGTGAACCAAACAGAGCTGAGGTTACATCACAAACGCTTTGATGTGAACATCAATCGACGCAGGGTAACAGATTCGTATGTTCTCGTGTGGCTTCCCAAACTTAAGAATTATATTTATATTTAATTTTCATATCTTGATAACTTACGCCAACCGGCGTCTGATGACTTATCGACCGACACTTTGAGAAGCACTGATTAAAAAAAAATCATTAAATAATTTTTAACCCACCAAATATTTCAGTAGAAGTTTTATTTAAAGTTACCCTTTTGATGTGACGTCACATTTCTTCAACCCCCCTCCCTCCCCCACGTCACGCATCGTCACAAAAGTGTGACCCCCTCCCATCTTAGGTGCGTGACGTCATTTATGGACGGCCCCTAAGACAAGACTCTCGACAATGACAAGGAGAACCAAACCGTTAAAATTAAAATGCAACCCATCAAATACTCAAAAATAAAAATTGAATACAAATCAACAATTTTATTTTTTTTTATTAAGAAAAAGCTTGTGCCGATAGGTAAGAAATAAAAAGTAAAAATATATTTAAAAAAAAAAAGAAGTATAATGTAGCTTAAAAAAAAACAAAAAAAAAACAAAAAACAAACAAACAAACAAAACAAAACACTAAGAAAATGTTTCAGAAATTTGCCGTCAAGTTAGGAAATTTGTTTGTGGGCAGTGCTGTCAGCGTTAGGTTTTTTAACCTAGATCTAAGTTTGTTTGAACCTCGTCTAGGTTTCTAGGTTTTTTTTTCTTCAAATTAGTCAAATTCTAGGTTTTTAGTTTTTTTTTTAATAGTAAATATACCATATGAAAGTACCAAAATAAATAAATATGTGAAATTAAAATAAAAAAATTTGATGTTTAAAAAACAAAAATAAGCAGTAGGTGGCAACAGTATTTTTAGCCGCTCTGGAATGTTACAAAATTATATCTACAGCTCTATGACACCATGCTTCTATATTCGAAAGGTGGCGCAATCTGAAAAATTCTTGTACAAGATAAAACAATTTGAGGGAGAAAACATAATCTGTTTTATTAGACTTTAAAAGCTCTAACGATTTATTATGTCTGCGTTGAGAGAATATTCTCTCAAGTATAAACTGTGTATGGACCAAAGATAATCTAATACAACACTCCGATTTAAAAAAAAACAACACCTTTTCCAATTCCGTAGTCATCAACAAACACTTAAAAGTTCTCGTTCTTTCCGTCCAGAATTCGGAAGTGCTATGGGTTGCCTGACCAAATGAGGAAAAACCACATTTAAAGCTCAAATAAAAACGCAAGACGAGACTTAAACTATGGATAAATGTGGGACTCAATAATCTCCTGTATAAAAGGAGCGTCTGTAAAATATAAAATAATAATGATTCCAAGAATTCTGATTAGATTGCCAATAAGATTCATAAGGAAGATGGCATAAAATATGAAAAAATGCTGATGCTGAATATTTTACAAATAGTTATGTAGAACATACTAATAAATGCGCATTGGGGGAGGGGGTTACACTTTTGTGAGATGTTTGGGGGTGGGGGTGTTTAAGAACTGCGACGTCAATTCGAAAACGCGCAACTTTAAATGAAAGCTCACTTAAATATTTGATTCCAAACTATTTAATGACGTGTTGAATGGCTTTACGTGCGTTGTGATCAGGGTTGCCAACCATCCGTAAATTTACGGAAAGTCCGCAAAGATTTATCGTAAAATCGCCAGTCCGTAAAATTCCGTTAAAAAAATTTATAAAGTCCATAAAAAATGATAATCTCAACGTTTAAAAAAAAATCAGTAAATTATATTTGTGATATCTATTTTCTTAATTCAAATTTTAATTTTTAAATTGTTTAAGTGGCATCCCACGCTCTATTAATTAATGTAAGCGCTTTCTGGATAGCTAGGCTCGTGCGGCGAGACGCATCGCGGCAAGACAGTTTTGTTAATATAGATCGTTTAATAAGTTGTACGTCACAATTACGCATACATTATGACGACATGAATGTAAAAATAGTATTTGTTTTTATAAAAGGGTGGAAAAGATAAATACAAGCGAAGACGATAGCGGCACTTTAGCCGCAGTGAAAATTGTGAAATAAACGAAAATGAGGATAAAATTATTGTTAAAAAGGCTAAAGTGAACAAAATGTGCTTTTTTTTTCAACCTACATGGATTACAAATGGCGAATTTAAGGACTGTATATCAACGGAAAATAATTCCGAATATATCGCTGTATGTACATGCTGTAGAAAGATATTTAGCGTTGCATCTGGTGGGACGCGTTGGTCGAGTGGTAGCGCGCTCGACTGTCGTACCGATGGTCACGAGTTCACGCGAAGGCGAGGATTTGTTCCCGGGGCCTGAGGAGTCCCCGAGTCACCCAGCTCTGAATGGGTACCTAACTAGACAATAGTTAGGCGGCTGGGGTAATGAATGCGTGGAACCCCTATAGCCGTGGCCTGTGACCGCTGCATCACTAACCAACAGATCATCTCTCATGGTGTGTGGTCGCATAGAAGGAGCGTCTGTATATCTAAGATAAGTACAAGATGTTCGCAGCCACGGTAGAAGCGCAAAACATATTCAGGCTTCCACATGGAACATCAGAAGTAGAACGCGTTTTTTATGCTGTTAGTTTATTTAAAAAAACAAACTTTAGAAACAAATTGTCTACTCCAATGTTGGAAACTTTACTGACTGTGAGAAATGGATCAGGAAAAATTACTCCCACAATGATCGACAGTGTAAATGTTTCTATGTATGATCATAAGCAGGTGGAATTAAACACTGATGAATATCATACAATTAACATAACGTTATAAAACATGAACATGGTAATAGAGACGGGCTTATATGGAGAAGTTACATTTTTAGCTACAATGCTTGTATTATGCTTGATATTCGTTCGTTTTAAGGTCAACATTTTATGTTAAATGAGTCCGTAAAATTTTTTTTTGTCTGTAAATTTTGTTGAAAATTCTTAAATATTTTTCCGTAAATTTTATTTTATTGAATTGGCAACCCTGATTGTGATGTTAGAACGCAGCTACACACTAAATACACAATTTAAAGACAGTAAAATAAAATGATTCGAGACATGTTCAATTTGAAACAAGAAAGGAGGCGGTTTTTTTTAATTTTATTTTTTTAAAAATAAATTTTTAGTGAGGGGGGGGGAATTGTGACCTCTTTTTTGTCTATTTTTTAGCATGTCTAGGTTTTTTCTTTCGTTTTTTTTTTTTTGCGTGTTGGCTAGGTTTTTCCCAAAATCGTCGCTGGCAGCACTGGTTGTGGGTGAAACGAAATAAGGTCAGCTAAAAACAAGAATTCGATTTCAAAATTTTGTGATACCCAAAAGACCCCAAAAAACTATAAAGTATTAAGTCTTAAGTGTTTATTAAGACAGTTCTGTAAGGTGAGTGTACATGATTAAATACTACAGTTTAGTGGTTATCTAATTTCCTTGTAATTGTCCCTAAAAGTTTTGCAATAGTTGATCAGTGTAGAAAGAAGGTTAAAAAATGAATATGGCCCCAATGCCAATGCCAATATTGAATATTATATTGCCAATATTATGTATCAATATAAATTATAAATATAGTATATAGTATACTAATAGTAATAGTATAGTATAATTTTAATATAGTCTATATAGTATAGCATAGAAATATTAATTATGTTGTGTCTCATCGTTATGTGTTAAAGCTTAAAGTTAAACTCTTTCAATTTCAATGTTTAACTCTTAAAGCCCCAGAAGTCCAGAAGGTTTTCAATAAAATAAACTTCCGCCCCAGTCCGTAAGGATTTCCCGTAATACGATCAACCGGTTATGAAATTACAAAATTTGCGTAAAATCCATTTATAATATTATTGTCGTAGTGACTTCATTTTGAAGGCTAAGAATGGTTATTTTACGCATCCAAAAGACCGTACTGCCGTACTGAGTTTGAAACAATATTTACCTGTAGTTTAGTACTATTATTTTAGTAATAAAGTATTACGAAAACGTATCTTCGAAAAAAAACCTGTTAAAACTACCAAAAAACATCGCGAATTGAGCGATAACACTAGTGCGGCAACGGCCGCCATTGCCGGAAGTCGAATACATCGTTTTTCAAGCATTGAAGAGTTTTTACTTTCCGAGATCTCATTTCTAACGAGATTGTATCTAGGGACGCATTACGACGCTTTAGGGATAGCGGGAAGAGAGGCATTACGACGCTTTGCGACTTTAAGAGTTAAAGTTAATGTTCAATTGACAATTGAGTCAACAATGACACTAATCACTAAATAAATGATCACAATTCAATATTGACAATATGATGAATTCGACAATTTGTTGACAAATGACAAATTGTCAAAGTTTCAAGTTAAAGTCAAATTATTAATTAGTTTACACTGAAACTGCAATGATCAGAGAGTGAAATGACAGTTCAAGGTAATCCTGCAGCATTTTTTACACATTATTCATTATTAGTCATTATCAGTGACAATATCACATATAATTATATTATTTCACAGCGAAATTTTTTTAATCTTGATAACTTACATTTTTAATTTATTAAAAACTAACTAATACGATACATTATTAATTATCATTTTATCATTAACCCCCCCCCCCTTCCATTTAGTATTAATATATTATACTATATGCTGTATTTTAGGTATTAGTATTACAACGCTAATTTGTATTTAGTAATTTATAAATTATAAGGCTTTTGTCAGCCTTTGAAGCTACATATGTTTGATACATCCATTTTGTTTATCTAGCATCCTACTAGCCGGATTGTCACAGCAAGATGCCAATGCCAAATGAAATTTTCTCACTTCAAAATAAGCAATATAAAAATCAAACATCTAGAAACAAATATAAAAATGAAATTCTCTTTAACTTTAACATATTTATTTATATTCTAATTCTAAGAACACAATAAAGATGAATTATACATTTTAAAAAAAAAATCTTCAATTCCGTAAATTTATTTTAGCATGGGTAAAAAACATCTGGCAAGCCAGCCCTAGTACTAGTAAACAAAATGGACATATTGTGACCGAATGATGTATCATAGAGAGCTGAAAAAATGCTTTAGAAATTAATACAAATTAAAAAATTAGTGTTGTAATAGTTTAAATATGACATATAATAATGATAATGTATTTAATTATTAACTCTTAAAGCCCCAGAAGGTTTTCAAGAAACTTCCGCCCCAGTCCCGTAAGGATTTCCCGTATTACGATCAACCGGTTATGAAATTAAAAAATTTGCGTAAAATCCATTTATAATATTATTGTCATACTGACTTCATTTTTAAGGCTAAGAATGGCTATTTTACGCATCCAAAAGACCGTACTGAGTTTGAAGCAATATTTACCTGTAGCTTAGTACTATTATTTTAGTAATAAAGTATAACGAAAACGTATCTTCGAAAAAAAACCCGTTAAAACTAGCGAAAAACATCCCGAATCGAGCGATAACACTAGTGCCGGCAACGGCCGCCATTGCCGGAAGTCGAATACATCGTTTTTCAAGCATTGAAGAGTTTTTACTTTCCGAGATCTCATTTCTAACGAGATTTGTATCTAGGGACGCATTATGACGCTTTAGGGATAGCGGGAAGAGACGCATTACGACGCTTTGCGACTTTAAGAGTTAAAATCGTAAGTGCTCGCGAGAAAAATAAATTTCACTGTTAAATAATATACGTGTAGTGTAAAAACTGCAGGATTACCCAGTTCAGTCAGTAGTAAGCTTGTTAACCGGCTAACCTGTCCTCAGACCAGGACCGGTCATCTTTATTCAGGACAGTAGGGCCGTGTAACCCAAAAGAAAACAACAACAAAAAAAGCCTAACGTAGTAAAAAAAAACTAGTGAAAAAACAACACAAGCGGTAATGCGCCTTGCGCCTCTCCCTCTCGCTTTGTCGCGGTGAGTAAAAGCGATACCAAGATCCAGCTGGTTAGTTGTCGAGCCACTGTGACTGTACGAGAGCTAACACAGTGGCGTTTGATGTCAACAACGGTCAAGGCCGAGGCTGTTTCTATTTATATTAATTATAGTCTGTTTCTTATAAAGACAAAGAAAGCTATAAAAGCATATGACCCCGTGACCTATCCGCATTTTCTGATCACCGGTTTATTGTCTGTTTCAGTTCAGGCATTCAAAAACTTATCGGCGCACGCTGCTTAGTGAAGTACATGTACCTATATTACGAGAGGTATTTGAAAGATGTAGCAAAGCTACCGGGCGATTAATCGGCCCACAAATTTGAGTTCGGTCTTTTAGTGACTGTTTTCCTTCTAGTCAAAGGCATTTGATTACCACATTAATAGTATGCCGAGTGTAGCTCAAACCCTATTTGAACAGAATAAAAAGTGGAGGGGGAACGTGTGCGTCGCAAAATTCAATTATTCTGGCGAGTTGACGATTGAAAAATAATGTTTTTTAAATAAATTCCATTTTATCATCGTTTACTCTGTAGCTTTATAATTTTATTATATTATTAATTTTAATACGCGAGTTGATCGGCATCACACAAGATTGTAAACATGACGTCACAACGGACGGGGCAAGGCGTTGGTTTTTGAAATGATTGAACCTGACCTCTTATTTAGACCGGTGAACTACGAGTCCCCAAAATAATATATAAAAAAGACAATTAACCATGACTGTTAAGTTAATTTTTTGGATTAAAAAAAATGCTTTGAATTGAGGGCAATGCGGAAAGAGCTGAACGCAAGTGGGGGAAGCGGCTTTGATGCCATCAGACGACGCCAGACGACAACATTCTCTTGTTAGTTCTCAAATGGGTCTCAAAACATTAGGTATATAAGGACGAAACGGTTAACCGGTCTTTTTTTGAACGGTTAGTCGGTCCTCAAAAACGAGCGGTCTTAACAACCTTAGTCAGTAGTACTACTTATCTACTGTCAACACAACTCAGTACTATTAGTTGAATCAGCATTGGATGTGTGATAAATTATGGTACCTAAATACTAAATTAATATCATAATTCTATGATTACTGTGACTACTACTGTCTTATCTCTTAATGCGCCATAACGTTTTCGTTAAACTTCTGCCCCGGTCCTGTAAGAATTTACAGAATTACGATAGACTGGTTATGAAATTTAAAAAATTGCTAAAAATGTATTTATAATATTATCATCATACTGACTTCATCTTTTAAGATAAGAATGGTTATTTTACGTATCCAAGAGGCCGTCTTGAGTTTAAAACAATTTTTACTTGTAGTTTAGTACTATTATTTTAGTAATAAAGTATAACGAAAACGTATCTTCGAAAAAAAACCCGTNTAAAATCTACCAAAAAACTTTGCAAATTGAGCGATAACACTATCGAGGGAAACAGCCGCCATTGCCCGAAGTCGAAAACATAGTTTTTCACATTCACGCACTGAAGAGTTTTTATTTTCTGTAATTTTGTTTCTAAAGATATTTTTCTGTCGATGCGCGCATTATCGCTTTTTGGTAAAAAAAGGTAAATCATGCTTTGGTAAAAAAGGTAAATCGCGCTTTATCACGCTACGGCACATTAAGAGTTATTTATAGTTAATAGTATGGTGATAGTGTGAATTCTGAACACTGAGTGAATATGGCATTATCAATATGAGAGAATGACATTGAAATTAATTACATCACATAAAAATACATATTAAATATTTATACTTATGAATTAGTAATTATCCATTGGTATTAGGCCTAATGAGTGACTAAAAATCATAAACATAAATGAATTGAATGAATGTATAATGACTCTGTCATTCACTGAATGATTCAGTAAAGTACAAAGACGAATCATGACAAATGTCTAATCTAAACTCAGAAACTTTAGTCTTTGTTTAGTTTACTCAAAAGCTACTTTGGAATCTTTTGGGTAGAGAGCAAACTGTAATAATTAATGAAGCTGGTGATCTTTATAGCAGCCAAGACAGCTGCTGACAATAGCGACGTCACTTCGACGCTCTCGTGTTCATACCCAGTTAAGTTCCCTTAAGAATTTTTTCTACCCTTACGGTAAAGATTTAAGCTTATTTAGCAACATGCCCATTTTGTTAAAACAGTGTGAGAAAAAAAATGGCACTCACAGTTTCTGGGCCTGAATTACTACAACTTAACCTAGCCCCAATCCTAAAACCTTCTACTTCGGAAAATTCAACTATAAAAATTCTAAAACTAAACCTAGCTCAAGGTCACAATTAAAAATTCATAACCTACCCTAACGCCTTCCAATTCGGAAAATTCGCATTTCATTTTGAAAAATGTTACCAAAAAGTAAGGTTGTTAAGACCGCTCGTTTTTGAGGACCGGTTAACCATTCAAAAAAAGACCAGTTAACCGCTCGTCCTTATATCCCTAATGTTTTGATGGCATCAAAGCCTGCTTCCTCCCGCTTTCGTTCAGCTCTTTCCGCATTGCCCTCAATTCATAGCATTTTTTTTAAATCCAAAAAAATTAACTAAACAGTGATGGTTAATTGTCTTTTTTATATTTTATTTTGAGGACTCGTAGTTCACCGGTCTAAATAAGAGGACAGGTTCAATCGTTCGTTAAAATTAGCGAAGTATTTTTCATTAGTTTCAAAAACCAACACCTCGCCCCGTCCGTTTTGACGTCATGTTTACCTCTCTTGTGTGTGATGCCGGTCAACTCGCGTATTAAAATTAATAATATAATAACATTATAAAGCTACGGAGTAAAGGATGATAAAATGGAATTTAAAAAAAAACACATTATTTTTTAATCGTCAACTCGCCAGAATAATTGAATTTTGCGACGCACACGTTCCCCCTCCCCGTTTTTTTTCTGTTCAAATAGGGTTTGAGTTACACTCGGCGTACTATTAATGTGGTAATCAAATGCCTTTGACTAGCAGGAAAACTGTCACTAAAAGACCGAACTCGAATTTGTGGGCCGATTAATCGCCCGGTATCTTTGCTACGTCTTTCAAATACCTCTCGTAATATAGGGTTATGTACTTCACTAAGCGGCGTGCTACGATAAGTTTTTGAATGCCTGAACTGAAACAGACTATAAACCGGTGATCAGAAAATGCGGATAGGTCACGGGGTCATATGCTTTTATAGCTTTCTTTGTCTTTATAATAAACAGACTATAATTAATAAAAATAGAAACAGTTTCGGCCTTGACCATTGTTGACATCAAACGCCACTGTGTTAGCTGTCGTACAGGCACAGTCGCTCGACAGCTAATCAGCTGGTTCTTGGTATCGCTTTTACTCACCGCGACAAAGCGAGAGGGAGAGGCGCGTTACTGCGTGTTGTTTTTTTCACTAGTTTTTTTTTTTTTTACTACGTTAGGTTTTTTTTTTTTTTTTTTTTGG
>MUZC01000054.1:216452-246148 GCA_002072015.1 Radix auricularia | reverse complement strand
GCTGGATCGTGGTATCGCTTTTACTCACTGTGACTAAGCGAGAAGGAGAGGCACGAGGCGCGTTACCGCTTGTGTTGTTTTTTTTTACTACGTTACCGCTAGTTTATTTGTTTTGTTTTTTTTCCTATTTGGTTAAGCGGTCCTACAGTCCTCAATAAAGAGGACCGATCCTGATCTGAGGACCGGTTAACCGGCTAACCGGTTAACCGTTAACAAGCTTACCAAAAAGTTAACAAAATTTTTTACTATGATGCTACTGGTTAAAACAACATTGTACAGCAAATGTTTCCGGCAATTTTGCAGTACCCCTATCAAGTCGGCATAGCATATAGTTCCTCATTTTCAGGTAATTTTGAAATTTAAAAGGGGAGAGGAGATTCTCCCCTAGTACTATGATCCTCGGCGATACAGATCCTACTGTCAGGGTAATTATATTGTTTATTAATTATTTTTTTAATAAATGGAAAAATTTAATAGCATTAATCATTAATTTCTGCAGCCCTAATTTTTATTATTATGGATATTAAATTTTATAAAAATAAATAAGATAGTATCTGAATGCTTTTTCTATTAATTAAAAACTGAGGTGCTATTAGTAATCAAATAAAATATTGCTTTACCTAGAAAAGGAAGTAGAATCATAATTTCCACAGCTATAAACAATCAAAATACTTGCTTTGTTTTGAAATGTCAAAATTGATGGGTAAGAAATGCAGAATTCCCATAATTAGTCCAGAAAATTTTCTTAATGTGAATCAATGAGGTTTGAAAGGTTGTGTAATTTCAATGTGTTGTGGAGTCATATTTACCTAAATTGTATCATTAATCATATCATCAAATAATTTTTCAAAAGGTCTTCATTGCAGTATTTCATTAAGAAGTTAATAATTATTAACAGTGGTTTGTTACAACAGCCAAAGAAAAGTGCCAAAAACAGAGAGTTGTTGAAAATTTGAAGTATGGCTAAATGTTTGAAAAAAAAATATGAAAGGTAATATGATATTTACTATATTAAAAAGATATTTTGAAGTCAAAGCTATACCCTTGACTTTTTAACATTCTTAAAGAAAGCTCTGCTGAATGTATTATGAGTAGGGCTGCGGAAATTAACGATTAATTTATTGATTAATTAGTAATTTTTTTATCGATAAAATAGCAATTAAAATTAAAGAAAATATTTTAATTTTTAAAAAAAATTTCTTAATAAATAATTTAATAACATTTTTTTTAAATGCACAAATTTCTCCATTAAAAAAAAAGATTTTTAAAGTGTAAACTTTAAAATATGCTGTTTCATAAGGAAAAGGGTTAAGGTTAGACATTAAACATTGTTTTTACTTTTTTTCTAAATTAACCATAACAACTACTTATATTTAAATATATCTGCTAATAATATTTAAAAATAAAATTAAATACTTAAGTTATGGGCAGTTTTAAAAATACCCTTAAAGGGCACTAAATGTGAACAAAAACAACAAAATGAAAAAAAGTGATTATGAGGTCTTAGAAAAAATTCATAAATTTTGAACCACTTGGGATAAAAATATGATCTTTATTTTTATGTTTATCATCAAACAATTTCTTAAAAGCTGTATTACTTTTATATTTTAAAAAATTAATTTGAAATTTTCATCCAAGTGCCTAAGCTTTAATGCGTTATTTAACGTATTTTTATTGCTAACTATGTTTTAAAAATTTATACTGCTTTTTAAATATTTTTTATAGTTAAATATTAAGTTAAACTAAAACTTGTAATATGTTAATTAAAAATCATAATCCTTTTTTAAAAATATAAATTAAAAAAAAATTGTAATTGTGATATGTTTTGAAATATAATTTTTTACAACTCAATGGACCTTTATGTAACATGCCTTGAAATACTACTTGAGAAATGAGACATAGCAATATTTTCCATTGTTAATATGCAGTTTTTTTTTTATCTTATCTATAACTTTGATTTCATTTTTTTGTGTCACTTTTAAAAAACAAAATCTAGTTCAGAATATTTTAATTTTTTTATAATGTCTTTAAGACAGTGGAAATAGCGTAACAAAAAAAATGTCCATTGCCTGTTTTTGTTACTTCCCTTGAAATTTTCTGTTTAATGATGTCCCACCTCTTTATTTTTTAGCTTTAATCAAAATTATTGATTATTAATTATAAATAAAAAAATTAATCAATAATTTTTCAAACGTTAACGATTAAATTTAAATTAATTTATAACAGTCCATTTATCCGTCACTTATTAATATCATTTATAGTTTGCAGATTATCTCATTAGATCCATTAATAAAATCAAAAGTAAAGCCTTCATGGATAACTTATTTGCTCAAAAATTTGGAGAGTAGCGTTGACTATAATTGTTAAATTATTCACACAGAAGAACATTGGTTATCAAAAAGTGCTTATTTCAGTCTATTTTATGAGGTCTTTGATTCAGTGTTGGAATTCCTGAAAAGCTAAGACTATGATATGTGACACAACTAAAAAATGACATATCCTTTATGAATGATTTTTTTGCCAAATTCGGGCTGCCGAACCGTGGCAAGAACTCGAGTCACAAGTTCGAGTCGATATACTGGCAAGTCCACACAATCCCTTGCTCGTTAGTGGTGGCTTAATAAACTTGTGAACTCTTCTTCACTTGACCTAGAGTTCATTATGGACTGAAAAAAGGGTTATTATAATTGATCAAACTTATTTGAAACTACAAAATGACAAATTAAATTTAATCAAAATTGAAAGCGCAATATCTGCTTCTGTTGCAAACCTTTTTGTATACAAAAGAACCTTTGGAAGAGGAGAATGTTCTCAGTTACTTAATCTTTTGAAATTGCAAAGTAGAGATGAAGATTTGCTGGCTTACTGCCAACACTTAACGGCTCTTCGTGCAGACCTGAACCAAAGATGCAAAGACATTCTTCACTTGAATGTTCCCGACTGGCAGTTGAACCCTTTTTCGCATGGACATACTCAGATCTCCAACACAGATGAATTGATTGAAATCAGCCCAGAGAAAAGTAGGATATTGGAAGGTTAATAACTCAGCTGCCAGTATGGCAAAACATCGTAATGAACCAACAAAAGCTGGAGGATGTACATAACTTTAAATATATTGAAGCCATCATATGTAAAGATGGTACCTGCGAAGATAAAATTTGAGCTAGAATTGGTTCGGCAAAGGCAACAATGATGAACTTAACCAAAATATGGAAGAATAAAAACATTACCCTGCCAACAAAGCGCAGGCTTTACAGAGCTCTCATTAAAACCATAGTCCTTTATGGATGTGAGACTTGGACACTAATGGCAACCACTGAAAAAAAGCTGCAGGGATTGAAAACAAATGCATGAGGAAAATTCTCCAGTCCTCTTATTTAGAACACAAGACCAATGAATGTGTCTGGGACTAAATAAACTCTATAGCGGGTGGTCAAGAAACAATTAAGAGACTTAAGATGGCATGGTTCGGTCATGTACTGCCACATGAAACCCTGAAAAAAAATTGGACAGGAATGGGATTGAGTGAATTATTGGTCGCCTCTCAAGGTAGGCAACTGTGAAGATTGTTATCTGTTTATTTGTCTATGTGCTCCCCCAACTATTGCAACGATCACAGGACTGATGATGATGATCTTAAACCATAGTTTATACAAGGAAATCAAATATTTTGATTACAAAATCAGATCCCAAATTTTATATCCTGCAATAGGGGTTATTGTACAGAAGTTAGTTGACTGCTTTCACGTATTCCTTTTTGGAAGAACATGAATTCAGTGCTGTTATGAGCCTTATCACAAAAAAATAGAAACCGACTACAGTAGAAGTCCAATAATCCGGCACGCTCGGGACCGGCTCGGTGCCGGACTATCGAAAAGTCCGGTCTATCGGGCGGTGCCCCTCCCTTTTAGTGTAGGCTTTGCCGTAAAACAAATGAACTATGTATCTTTTAATGTCATAAATAGTTGATGAGCCAATATAAAACTCATTCATTAAAACATTTCTATTCTCAACTTTTTCTAGCCGTTTGATGATTTCTAGTTTCTGATTGAGAGTCAGTGTTACGTGTTTTCGTTTCTCTCCTGTTCAACTCGAAGGCTTAGGTTTTGAAAACATGGTCACTGTAGAGTTAGAACGAAACTCACTTTGTTTAAAAAAAGTTTCAAAACTTACGTTCATATTGCAGTACGCATTATAGTAGAGAGTACTGACACACAGTTTACTGCGATCTGAAAGGACACAAAAACAACGCACCAAAAAAAAAAAAAAAGGTGAAGACGCTTCGGGATTGATTAACTGTGCTGCACTGCACCTGTATTTAGTGTGACAGCTGAGACTAGCCGACCTCTAATTGTTTCCGAACAATACCGAGCGCTTCCGGATGATCCCGAACTTTCCCAAAAACTTTCAAGTAGCTCTCTGGCGTTTTTATTTGCTTTTTAAAGACACACTTTTGGAGAAAACTAAAAATTTTAATTTTCCGAAGCGATGCCGGACTATCGGGCATTCCGGACTGTTGGATGCCGGACTAATGGACTTCTACTGTAGTTAAAAGTAATTTTTAAAAAATTAATAAATGCAAATACTTTTGATACGTAACTTAGTGCCTTTTTCTGTTTATCACTTTGTTAGACATCTTAGCCTACAATTAAAAATTGTTCTCTTGCATTTTCAATCAACCAATATTTGGAAATACCAAGTTAAATACAGACCATCTTTGACTAAAATTGAAGAAATTCAAAGAATACCCTTTTTCATATTAAAAAAGCAAAACATCATCTTACAATGTAAATTTGTGCCAATTTTAATTGAGCTAGGACTAGGACATGTTGGTCATTACTACTTTTATCCTTTATAATGATGTGACACCACCTCCTTTTAATGGCTGCAGTCACTAATAAGAATAGGATCATGCATGTTTTTTTCTTCTTCTTTTAAGCCTTGCTAGATAAATTAAAGCAGTTGCTCTTAGAAGTGTAGATTTTCAAGAAATAACCTTTATTTATCAGAATGAAGTAAAATTTTGCTAATATGTGGTGGCTGGAGAGTTGTCAATAATTGGCACTATATCACACTGTCTGGTAATAGGAGGCTACTATTTTGTAAAGGTAATATTAATAATTATAAGCCTAGGCAGAGGCCTATCTTCTTTCAGCTGTTCAGCACTGCTTAAGTGATTTGTATGAATGAAGGCGAGGCCTAATTCGTAATTAGTTAATGTTATGCTAATTATGTTATACTGTATTTATTATTTGTGTCTACATGTCCAAAGACCAGACAGATGGAATGGGGCTTGTAAGTTATCACATGACTACTGTACCATATATGTTCTTGGTCATTGTTAACATTTCACATGCTCAGTAGGCATAGCTTAGTTGGTTAGAGCTCTTGTCCAGTAAAGATGGGATTGAGGGTTCTAAACCTTCTAAAGTTCCTTGCCTAATTCGGACTACCTACTTAAAGATTTCAGTTGTAAATTTTAAAATATCTCAATTTAGACTATCTTAAATATTATGTTGCATTTATTGCATTCAAATTATTTCAAACTTATAAATTCAAAGCTGTACATTTGATAGATGTATATAATAACCAAAAAAACCCCACTAATTTGTCAAGGTATTTCTGAAACAAATAGAATACAAGGATTATACAAAATTTGGGAGGAAAAAAAGGAAACACGGTATGCAATCTTAAATAGATGAGTTGCAAGGTCACATTATAACAGGTCACCACTGAACCTTCTACTTGTCGGATCACCAGGAAGATAGCCCCATTTCTATTCATTTGGTAGCAGAATATATAGCCACTGTTTATAACTTTATATTTATATCAACATTATAAATATTATCATTGGCCTAAGCCTCGACATTAACATTTTGAAAATAAAGCTTTTAAACTAATTTCTCCTACTCTGCGACATTTTCAAAGTACAAATACTAAGTAAAGATTTTCAATGTCACTAAACACATTTAAACACATTTTTAAATCCTTTATATTAACTTGTGGTGTCTGAGCCCTTGCTTGCCAAAAAAACTTTGGATCAATTTTTAACACACTTCCTTGTAAGCTAGCAAGCTGAAATTTTGGAGGCAGACTCGTGCCAATGATAATTAATGATGTATCAAAATTTTTTATTGTTCTTGATTGCTTTATATTAAACACTTTCTACGAGACATAAAGAAAATTTTGTACTTTTGGATTGTTTTGCTCCTTTTTATGATAATGAACATCCTTATAGATAGTTATGTCTTGTATATAAAGGATTTATAGTCAAAAACTTGTTTTTTAATGTTTTTTTTATTATACTGTAATTATTACTATACTACTCAACTATTACATTAATATTCAGTATTTATTAGTTAAGAATAATCAAGATGATGCCTCAATAACCTGCATACACTATATTTATTGTTAGTAGGGCTGGTAATGATTAATTTAAATTTAACAGTTAACTTTTGAAAAATGTACGATTAATTTCATGAATTAATAGTTAATTTCGAATAAAGCCTAACATCTCAAGGGAAGTAAAAAAAAAACCAGGCAATTGACAGGGCCCTTTAATGTCATTTTTTTCCTTAAATTACCTTTATAAAATTTAGTGCTAGCTTAAGTTACTGAGAAAATAACGGATCTCTCCAATCTTAGTACATAAAAACTCAAGAGTCTATAAATAATTACTATAGGTTCATTACTATATGTTCATTCCCTCGGGCAGGCGTCCCCAAATGTTTTTGTAATGCACGTTAATAATTTAATTCCCCAATATATTTTAAACAATATTGAGAAACATAGCTTGAGTACAAATTATCACTCATTTTAGAGCCTGGTCCCTAAATGCCGTTTTTTTCTTTCTCTTTTTAAGCTTTTAAATTATTATTTTATTTATCCATTTGCTCTGAAACTTAGACTTTTTTGCACACTTTCGTGTAGATTTCTGGCATAATTGTTTTTAAATCATATCACTCATTGGATTCTTAAATAGTCCTTTTCACTAAGATCATTGCAACACACGACCGGGTCTGCTAGTAAAGATATAAATCTAAAATGCTACCTCACCCTGGTGAGACCTATACTAGAATATGCATCTTCTGTATGGGACCCATCCACCAAAAAAACATTGATAAACTAGAACAAATTCAAAAAAGAGGTACAAGATTCGTTACTGGAGAATATTCAAAACTGACAAGAGAAACACCATTGGTTAAATCATTAAACCTTGAAACACTAGAGGATAGAAGAACCAAGAGTATATTACTAATTACACATAAAGCAATTAATTTTAATTTAGAAATACAACACAGAGAAAACTTCATACAACCCTCAGATAGACATAAGGATAAAAACACCTTTCTTATTCCGTTTGCAAGAACAAAAACATACAAGTTTTCTTCCCGTCCGGAATTCGGGTGTGGATGGGTTGCCTGAAGAAACCAGGAAACCTGACACTTGATCATTTAAAACTCTAATAAGAATGCAGGACTAGACACTAACCATAGATAAATGTAGGACGCAATACTCTTCTGTATAGAAGTATCGTCTGTAACAGATAAGATACTTTGGTGTACTTAGTAAGGCGTATGATGGGTAAAGCCGCAGATGGGTTAAATACTCAACTAACCTGAACAATTAATAAACGAACTCTTGTAACTATTTTTTTAATTTTAATACTAATTCTATCAAAATGACAAAACCTATTATGTTTCAGTTAATTAAAACATAAGTGTTGACCATATTTGGCCCGGGGCTGGATTCGGACAACCTGATGGGGATTATGGTTTCATTTGTTGGGAATTAGGTTGTATGTGTCCTATATGCAGGTGAATGTTGCTTCCCATTTTTTTCCCAAGGAAACAGTTTAGAGGACTTTTGGGTATGGTGTGTGAAAGCATGTCAACCTTTTAGGTCCATAAACTGTCATTTAACTGTTTTTCATATTTTTTTTTATATATCTTATCAATGGTTTTGCATTGTTGAGTGATTTAGAATTCAGATGTGCTTAGTTAGGATGTTATTTGAATGCACTCTGTTTTACAAGTCCGTTTATCCTGGTATATTGTGGTGTCCTAATATCCACACTAATGTTAGCAATAAAATTGCTTATAGAACAATTATATAGAACATATTATTTTAGCATGTTATTTTGTGGCAATTATTTTTATCTGTTAATAGGTAAATCCCAGCAAAATGACAATGAGGAACGAGGAATGTAAAGATAAACAAAAAAAGAAACAAAGTTCAGAACCTGTAACAACCCCCATTAGAAGTACGTGGACCATACTTTTGTATAGTAATTATTACATCTAAACAATATTTTGCTACTTTACTGCTTCATGTTTTGAAGCTGCACTAATTACACTAACACAGTTAAATTACAGCAAAGTTTTCTGCCTGGTCTTAAAGTTTTATAAAGTAAATTATTTCTTCTTTTTTTTTTTTTTTTTTTTTTTTTTTTTTCAAATATAAAAAGAGGAAACACAAACTGTGCCTGATTGTCTCCCAACACCAGAATTATCTCCCTTGAGTGTAGAGGACTCTGCTGATTCTTTAAATAATGCAACGTTAGCAACTAGAGAAGATAAGATCAGTGTGGTCAAGGTTGTCGAATCACAACATGAAGGGTCAACAGGATCTGAAAATGAGATCTTTCAAGATTCAGCTCTTAAAAATGTTACAGGAACTACAGATTTGAAAGATCAAACTCCAAGGAAACCAAAAACTAATAAAGATAACAAAGTGAATAAAAAGAAAATTACTGAAACACTTGCCATCTCACCTTCTGTCCCAAAGCCCAAAGTTAAAAGAGGTGCACAAAAATCAAATGGTACTGAGACCCAAACGGGATCATCAAAAGTCACTTCTGGCAGACAAAAGTAAGTACTTTATATATTAAAATGGTATTGTATATATATATCTTATTCTTCCTTAAAGATTCACATACATTTTAAAACATTATTTTAAATAAATTGCGTAGTTTAAGTTATCTAATATCATGTTTACTTCAATTTAACTTTCAGAAAAAAGACAGCTGAACCAGTCCAGACAAATACCATCACAAATTATTATCCTATACGTAGAAGTGGCAGACAAACAAAGTCTGAAATTGAGGTTTGCAGTTTCTCAACAGCATTATGATTAATTGGATTTGAAATTAACATTTTTTACCTCCAATGTGATTCATAGAAATTGTGAGAATAGTAAAGCAGAAAGATTTTTTGAAGTTAAAATTTAATTTATACAGAAATTTCGCACTGTGTGTTGAAAAGCACCCAATTTTGCATTAACGTTTTAAGTCCCAAAGCAAGTTAATCTGCGCCTTGATATTTTGATATTTAGAAATTTGAATTGATTTGCCTGTGCTGAACATCAAATTCCCTAGTGTATTTATTTCTATCTTCAACAAAGCTGTTGCAAAAAATTCAGATAAAACAAATACTGAAATAAAATATGTATTTCCCATCTCACACACCCTTTAATACACCACTTAAGTCTCTCCTCAACTGTAAAAGGATATCAACAAACTGGAAAAATAATAAAGAAGCATCACACTGTAAATCAGCCATTCCACGGTGACTCACGGGACAGGTGATGAACTTATAATTGAAATATGCAATTAAGTACTAGAATATTTACATTGATTATGATACATACAAATACTAGCAGGTTTAGTTTATAACCCAATAAAAAAACATTTGCTGTCTAGCCACTATTTCCAACTTTTGAATGAAATAAATATGCGTGACTCACGGGACACAAAATAAAATACGCACTTGAGGGTAAGCAACATACTTATAATTTCCGTGCCAATCTATTGCATACTTAGATTTAAAATTATTATAAATTTGAAGTATCCTTGTAAGTGTATATCATAGTCATATAAAATTTGAATTCTGCCTACTCTAATAAATATGGTGATTGATTTCATACCGTGACTCATGGGACACAATCAAACTGATCCAAGAATCATCATAAATTACTCATAAATTATATATCACAGACACTTCAAAACCGCATCTACTATAGAAGACTACCAAATATTATTATTTAGAACTATGTGTAATGAAAAATACAGAGTAAAAAAAATAATGCGGTTGTACTGTGAGTAGGTACACTTATACACATTATGAAAAGCTATTTCAGTATTTATTTGAAGTAGACAGTTGTAATGTCAGGTAACAACAATGCTTTTTTTGGACAATCTAAAAAGATTCTGCTGAAAATGCCAAGTTTTCTCTGTTACTTGCAAGCTCTAGCGTTGGCAAAGAGCACATCTCTCATTGGCTGCAAAGACTCATCTGAGCTGGCAGGCCTGCAGTACAGGTTCCTGATTTATGCATATACATCACACACACTTCTTCCTTCTCCACTGACACCACTGGAGCCATGTAAATATGAACTGTGTTGTAACTTTTTCCTCAAAGAACAACAGCAACAGTCTGTCCAGCTAACAGAACTTCATCCTCAGGCTGTGATGGAACTTTGGTGACAACGTCACCTTTGCTGGTTGCTATCCTGCTGCTGTCATCTCTTACGATATTTTCTTCCTGTATGCTCTTTTTCTAAGTTACTCCTTCTCCCTCCTTTCACCAATTGGCTTATTTCTCTCTTGGGTTTTTATTTTTTTGCCTCCTTTGAACGTTGCAATAGCCATGATTTCCTCATTTCTTCACATGTTTAGGTTTGTGTCGAATGAACTCTAAAGGGTCACTTTTTAGTTTCTCTGTTGCCTTTCTTTGTCAGATAACAGCATTTTTCAAACTTAAAGGATAAAAGAGACCAACATTTATGACATATTTTACAATAATAATTCAATAACTGAAATAAATTGTCACAAATATACAATCATTCCAAAGGTAAACATTATACTATACTTAAACATATTTTAACTAATTTTAGTTAACTTTTGGCCACCACTGGTGATAAGCTTCTAAATGAAAATTTCAAATTAGAACTACAGTCGAAACCGCTTAAGTCGACGGCGTTGGGGTATGAAAAATGGCATCGACATAACCGATGATCGAGTTAAAGCGAAAACCAATATGGCGGCAAAATATTAACATGCGCTTGAAATTTCTTTATGTACGTGTTGTGCGTTAATTAGTGATGGGACGATTAATCAGAAACGTATCGGAATATCGGGACCCTATTTCTTCACTCTTTCTTAAGGTTGTTAAGGCCGTTCGTTTTAAAAGACCGTTTAAGTTTAAATATATCGCCGTTTTGCGGTGATTCCCAGATTGAGCCATACTGTGCCTTCGAAGCCACTTGCTTGATTTTCCTTACAATTACAAGCTACACAAATAATGGTGTATCGTGACCTATATATGACTCATGACAAAACGAACTCTTCTCTATATAAACGTACACAAATAAATTAGGTACTCCTTTTGAACCTTCAACTTTGACATATTTTAATTAATTCTAACCAATAGTTAAATGGCTTTTGCACACGGCCACTTGTTATGAATGAAACAATGAGAACAAAGCAGTAGTACAGTACATGTAATGGTCAAAATGAGGTTGAAGGATGAATGGTTGCCAATGACAACAAGTTTGCACACGTACATTTTATTATTCCATACGATCCCCTCAGCTTACAATTCCTTCGGTAACTTGATGCTAATAGGACTAACCAACAACAAGGGTGTGGGAGATTGAGAGTGGGGGTGGGTAAACTGTCTGTAGTCTGTTATATATTTTAAAATCTGGGGAGCCTTGTTTACAGTAAGCAGCCTATGATTTTGGTATCGTCCAATCACTAGCGTTAATAAATGATAATGTTCATGCACGTGTTTTTTGGAGTTTTTTTAAAAACACAACAGCATTGCCGTTATTTGTTTGATGAAGCTAACGGCATGCTTTAAAATTGTACATACATGTTTGCTAACAACAAAAGGTATATGTGCACAAACTGACAGCAGAAATTTACAAATTTAAAATAAAAACCAACGTCGATTATCGATAAAAACTTTTATTAATCTCCAACACATCTCTGAAACTGGCGATTTAAGTTAGCAACACATGTCTCAACGCAAGAGGGCTGTGACGTCACCAGCACACGTCGCAGCTGATATTTTTCGTGGTCTTGATGGCCATTGCCATAGTCATAGTACCAGAAGCAACACAGCGCTGAGAGCAAAACGCAAGTGGGCTGTGACGTCACCAGCAGACCATGTTGAGACAGAAATCATAGCTAACATATTCAAAATTGGCGATTGGTCATGGGGATCGAGTTAACCGATGTTAAGTGGCAAATTTGACCCTTTTTTGTGCTCGTGTTATGAGGTTTCGGCGACTTAAAAAAATCGAATTAAACGACGAGAAAATGCTAAGACAAAGAGAGAATTTGGCGGTTCCAATAAAAAACGTCGACATAATAGGGTGGTCGAGCTAAACGAGGTCGAGGTAAGTGGGTTCCACTGTACATTCAATTTGGATACTCACCTTTACAGTGCTTATCTTCATTAGAACAGAACCACAAATATTATCATTTTACCTCAAATAATTTTTAAATTTAAATTATGAATTTTAAAAAATTCCAAATTGGCCAACACCACTTAATGTGCAAAAGTGTGTTTTTGACACCCTGTAATTAAAAATAACTCTTAGAGAGCTTTCAAACTTGTTTTGATTACAGACAGATATACAGATACAAACTCAATTTTTTTCAGGTCTGTCACAGTGTTTTAAATATAAATTTTATTCATTTAAAAATTACCGGAATCACAATTTGACAAATAAGAAAAAGGGAGCGAAAAGTCAATTTTTCATTTTTTAAAAATCATAAAAAATTAACCAAATGAGTTAGAAATATAAATTTACTATCATCTCAAAGACAATTCAAAGGTCTTTATCAGCAAATTATCTAGCAGATGATAAAGTAAAACTAGAATAAACTAGAATTTTTTAAACTGTATGGTCACAAACATTCTTATTGCATGTGACTCACGGGACACAACTTTGCTAATAATTTAAAGTGTGTTATTCTACTTTAAAGTCTACTTACTTTTGCCTAAAGAATAATCAGTTAAAATACTAAAATAAAATAACGTATTTAGCTTTAAGTTAATAAACAATAACACGCAGAATAAACTAGAATATACATTACTGTGATCCACAGGACCAAAATGATATAGTTTTGAAATTCCACTACAGACAGCAAATCAATCAAAGTGCATAAATTATATGTACAAACTAGTTCTTTGTTATGTTAGCATTTCACCTGAATCAGCAATTTGGTTAAAACAAATAAAATGTGTACACTGGGAATTTCCAAGCGGAAAATACCATAACTAGGTTATTTTTAGTTATTACAATGATTGTTTTTGACAAGTCATATAATGTTTCTGCTTATCACTGCATACACAATTCAAGCATATTCTGATAGATTAGAATGTAATCTTTCAAAAAATGTATAGTTTTCCTGTGTTAGTACAATTTGAAAAAAATACTGTTGCTGTTTACTTTAGTGTGGAATGGCTGAAATGCATTAAAGATGACCAGATTGACAACGTCCTCTTGGCTATTAAAATGAATACATCTATTAATGTACATCAAGACATACACAACCATTTGGCTAAGTATGTTTCAATATCTGATAACTGGCAAAGGGAAAATTACCCAATTGCGTTTGCTGCTTTGATCAATTCTGTAGTGAATGGTGCTATAATTAGCCTCTCTATGTTTTTATTGCAGAAAGCTAAACAACATCAGCTTGAGCAGCAAATAAAGGATCATTGTAAGGATGGTTTGGAGGTTAGTAGAATTTATGGATATGTTTATACATAGTTTCTTTATTGAGTTAAACATTAAAAAAAAATTAATTATGGTATACTTTTTAAAATCATTGATTATCTTATCTTATTGAATAAGATAAGATAATCAATGATTTTAAAAAGTATTATCCTGATTATATTGCAAAGTCACACTAGCATGTTACAAATAAATGTTTATTCACCAATATTTGAAGAGAAAAATTAAAATTTTTGGTGCAAAGTACCATATTTTTTCCCCTATTTTCTCCTATAAAAACCAGGTGCGTCTTATGGTCGGGTGCGTCTTATGGTGCGAAAAATACAGTATATTAAAAAGAAATCTAGAAATTTGTATTTTTTCCTGAAACCTAAGATCCCACAAATATCACCTTAAATTAGAAAATGTACAGAAATTCAAGTTGAGATAATTATTTCCAGAAGTTTTAAAATATATTTATCAAGTTTCACGTTGTTAAATACTTTTTTCAAAAATGTTTAGTCTTTTTTTTTTACTCTGGACCCATTGTTGATTCAGTAAAAAAATGCTACAGAAATTTACATGTGTAACAAATTAACAATATGTATCAGTATAATCAAATATACTATTTTGATTCTTATAGGGAAATGACCATAATTTTAAGCCTATTAATGAACAGTAAGTGAGTCATAATTTAATGACAAGATTTGACACTGACAAAAGAACAGAGTCATAAAATTAAGGAGATAAATTTTTTTTAAACCCAGTAAAATAGTTTTTTTTTTAAATTTTACAAATGATCTTAAATGCATTTTCCCCAGATTAAAAACTTTGAAAATAAAGGTCGTGGGATTGTTGCCACTAAAGTCTTTAGAAAAGGAGACTTTGTAGTAGAATATGCAGGTGACCTCATAGATCTGGAAACAGCCAAAAAAAGAGAGGAAGAATATGCACAAAAGACTCCAGTCGTTGGGTGTTACATGTATTACTTCAACTTAGCTGCCAAGCAGTATTGGTGAGACATTTTTAGTTAATATATTTCCTTGTAAGGTTATCAAATTTTTAGTTCAATTCTTTCTTTATAGTACAATGCCCTGTGTATTCAAAGAGTTATTAGAAAACTAATTGATCATTGTATTCAAAGAGCTATGAGATTCTGTGGCCAACCTTTTGCTTATAAAATTAATATTTTGTATATATAACTTTTAGTTGTGCATTTATAACTTAGTTTTTATTTATATACTAGCAAAAAACCTGCGCTTTGCATCAGGAATTTAGGATTTCAGTTGAACATAATACCCATTCAAAACACAAATAGATCATGATGGATACACTATATTTATTAACTTCACTGTCTTTTCTGTATGTCTTTCGTTATCCCGCGGAAAACATATGTCAGTTTTTTATCTAAGAATAAAAATTATGTTTGGGCCCCAGCTCCCCCGGGTATTGATTAAAATAATTTTTTCACCTGTTAATCTTGCTGAAGTGTACGTAACAACTTCACAAAGTTTCATATTTCTACCTACTCGGGAAATAGGAGAATTATACTCCTCAACTCCCCAAAGTTTCATGCTTGTACCTACACTGGAAATTGGAGAATTAGTGATTTTAAGTTTTTATATAGCGCTTATAAGGAAAAAACTACATTTGGGCACCCGACCCCTAAGAAGTGATAAGTTAGACATTTTTTCGCTTTTACCATTGCAGAAATGTCCTCAACAACTTCCTAAATTTTCATGCTTCTACCTACTCTGGAAATTGGAGAATTGGTGATTTTTAATTTTTATATAGCCCATGTCAGGATATAAAAGTTTCTGGGCCCCCGGCCCCACATGAGTGGGAATTTTAAAATTCTTTTTCACCAGTTTTCGTTGTGAGAGGGTACCCAACAGCTTCCAAAAGTTTCATGTTCCTACCTGTGAGGGAAGTTGGAGAATTAGTTATCAGTGAGTGAGGGCTTGGGCTTTTATTTGTATAGATACATTTTTTTAATGTTAATAATTTATCCTATTGCTAGTCCGATAGCGTATGTGTGTTAGCGTCACTTAGCTTTGAATTAAGTCTTAAAATCTGACATTTTTTTTACTAATTAAAAAAACCCAAAATAGACTAACAAATTGCTTAATTAAAACAATAAATTTGAGCTTTATTATTTAACTAACACGACAGTAAATGTTTCTACATTAGCTGTTATCAATAAACATAAAATACATACTTAAAAAATTATAAATTTATATTTAAAATTGAAAACATATTATATCTTAAAATGGTTATGTATAATAAAAAGAAAGGAAAAACAACAAACAATGACACAGGATATAGGAAAAATGAAGAAGTATCAAAAGTTACAATGAAAAAGACAACGAGAAAAAGTTTCCACAGTTATGTAAAGTTGTGAATTTTGGTTAATTCCATATTAAGTTAAAGTTAAAAAATTTTAAATTGTGGTTCAATTGGTTCCAATCCCCAATGCATAGTACCCCCACATTTTGTGACATCAATTCTGCTTTGTCACACACTTTATCTCTAGTTTTAATTATTTTTATTTTCAGGATCAATGCTATAAATACAATTATTATTTTGTTTTAAAAATATTCTTTATTGAAAATCATTTTAGTTTGTATTAACAGTAAAATTTATCTTTAAAAGAAGTTTATATTGTGTTTACAAGTTCCAGTTTACATAACTATCATGACCTACATATGACAAATTGAACTGTTCTCTATAAAATGTTTAAATAATATTAGGAACTCTTTTTGAACCTTCAACTATGGCTCACGGGTAATTAATTTAACAACACTGACCCGTGGCTAAATAGTTGTTCCACAAGGCAACAACTAATGAATGAAACTATTGAAGACAGTGTAGTAGGAGTCACTTATTTAAGTAGGGTCATGTCACTCAAAATGAAAATAATTACTGAACACTTACCCTATTGTTTTTACAACTAGGAATGAAAATCGTGAAACTTAAATATACACTGCAAGAATCGCCCTTCAATATCACACACTGTAACGTTCATGTTAAAAAATACTTAGATAAGATGCCCACTAATACAAGACGCAGCCTGGGTTGGGGGTATGCGAAAATACTGTAGTGAGATGGGGAAGTGGCATCGATAACTAACATTTTCAAAAGCTGGCAATTGGTCATGAGGATTGAGATAACCAACGTTAAGTGGCAAATTTGATCCTCTTTTGTGCTCGAGATATTAGGGTTTGTTGACATAAAAGAATTGAAATAGCCAATGAGAAAATGCCAAGGCAAAGAGAGAATTTGGCAGCTCCATTTCAAAAACGCCGACTTAATAAGGTTGGCGAGTTAACCGAGATAAGTGGGTTAGACTGTACTGCAATATCTGAAATTCCGTCATGGTCAACACTGTTAAAATGTTAAGACACAGAACATTGAGCCTGTTTAATTATATTATACAGGTGTTCTCTAAATTGATCTCCAAGTTGACGACCTGTCTCACCATTATAAATTTTATTACATCTCTTGCAAAGTGTTGCATAAATCACATGCAACTTGTGTAAGTGAATCCATCTTTTATTTTGAATTTTTCAAGAGGGAAATAAATGTTGTCTATTTCAATCACATATGGACAAGTATTGCAACAGTAACGGTTGCAACCTTTTGTTACAATATGTGTTTTTATTGGGGGAAACTGACTTCTTACAAATAAATCTTTGAGATTTCTATCTCTCCGGAAATAAAAAAATGAGGCTTTTTAAGACTTAAGAGGGTCAGCCTTTAGGAATGGTCGGTTTTTGAGAATCAAATGGCGGGCTTTAAAAGTATGAGGATGAAAAGTTAAAATAAATTCGGATCGTTCACAGTGATAAGAAAGAGATGATGTAAAAGTGTCCTGTCCAGTCATGCCTTTAATTCCATTGACAGCGGATGTTAAAACTCCTTGAAAAAAAAATCCAGCATTTCATTCTCCAAAAAGTCTGCCTCATCACTACAGTCTTTAAAGTCTCCATAGTTGTGAAAAAGGGATTGAGTTCTTATGAGATTGAGAATGGGGCGATGCATACATAAGGAAACTATGGCTGTCTGTAGACTTGTAAAAAAATTGATGGGGTTATTTTGTTTTCTTTCAATTTTTATGTCCAAAAAGTTAACAGCACTCCCATGGATAGTTAAAAAATTTGATTGTAGAATGGATATTACCAAAGAAGTCAATAAAACTTTTCTATTGTCACATGTCCATTTTTGTTATTCCAATGCAATTGTCAATGTATCCCTTGTAGTCCTCTGGAGAGGTACCTTTATAATTTTCACTCCATAGGTGTTCTAATAAAAAAAAGCATATAATTGAATGTTTAAAAAAATTATACAATGAATGTTTGAATCGATTTTTTCACCAGTTTTCTTATGTAAAGCATGGTCTTCATAAGTACTACTATATTACTACTTTTGTTTCTCTACTCGTAGCTGGGGAGGACACCAGACTAATTAGAATCTGTAGATGCTACCAGTGCATCAGTGGGCAAAAAAAATTCTCAGAAAAATGTTTTCTGGTTTTTCTTAACTACAGATAGTCAAATAATTTTTCAATTTCTCATTCAGTGTTGATGCTACTAAAGAGACTGGATTCTTTGGTCGTCTGGTGAACCACAGTAGGGAGGGTAATTGTTGCACCAAGGCAGTCATGATAGATAAAAACCCCCACCTCATCCTCATTGCCAGTCGGGATATACAACCAGGGGAAGAGATCTGCTATGATTATGGTGACCGCAGAAGAGCAGCACTTGAGGAGCATCCCTGGCTCAAGTTGTGATTCAGGTTGCTGCTATGTGTTGCTTATATTATATCTGTTTTTGGAATATCAATATGTAATTGAAATTAAAACCAGTAGTTGATTGGTTAAATTTATTTCTGTATGTCACTTGTCATTCAGTGAAGTTTTAAGATTATTTTATTGATCTAAAAGCTGTTAACATACAAATGAACACGTTTAATGGCAGTTGTGCAATTATGCTGTGCCATTCACAGCTCAGGAACCTTAATCTATTTGTTTTTTGTTGGTGTAAGTTAAGATTAAATCCAGTGTCTGTAGTATTTTAATCTTGATATTATAAAAATGATGTCCAACAAATCTACACATTTAAATGGTTTCTTTCACGAGAATGAAAACAAGAAATAAAATAAATTTTTTATACCTCATGGTTGGGATGAAATGAACCAATGTGTAACACCTTTTCTTATTCTCACCAAATCAAAATATTTGAACTCGCAATGACTGTTTTATGTGCTCACATTTTTTTTTATATATTAATATGAATGATCAAAGACCTGGCGTTAAAGTAAAAGATGCATACAATTATTTTTTAAATGAATTTTTATATTTGATGGAACTCTAAATTGGATACATTTTATCGCAAGTGGTCAAATTTTTATATAAAATCTGATAAGATTTAAACATTTTAACTATGTCAATTATAAACAAAACTGAATAAGACTATTTTAGACCATTGTTGCTATTTGTCAAAATATGTTTGTAGAAATTTAATTCAGTAAACACTCATGTTTCCCCCAAGGAAAACACTAAAACAAAAAAAGCTCAAACTCATCAAAAGATATCTTTGATTGACTTGATATTTTTTGGTTGGTTATTCACGATGTGTAATTTAGGTGCAGTTTAAGTTGATAGCTGTACTTTACATAACACTTTTACCATATATTTGTGAGTCAATTTTATATTTTAAATGAATAAATCATTTTTTTAAAACAGAAAACTGAGAGCTAGTCAATATTGATGTCTGGTAACAGTTCAGATGGGGTGGGGCTGGGAGTTTTTGTTTCTAGTTTATCATAATTTCTAAGGTCAGGACTGGAAATAAATCAAATTTAATTTCCAATAGGTCATTCTTATTTCAAGCTTGCTTGATGGGAATAACTAGATTCAAATAATAAAAATGTTAGTTTATTCAACTTTTAAAACAAATATGTTAATAAATTATTATGTCAAATAGGCCTTAAGCACATTTTCAACCAAATCAGATAAACATACTTTTCTTTATATTTTTTTTCCAATAATAAGGCATTTCAAGCTCTTTCCTCCTAGACATGATCAAATGATTGCACATTGTAAAATTTGACTTGGTTCCCATTAGACAAAACGAAAGTCTTTTTCTACCCATAATATTGATCTGGGAGAACTCCTAACTGGTTTGGATTTCTTGAAATATTCCAGCAGGATATTTTGTTCTTAGTTTATTTCTCTATTATTTTTTTTGTATCATATGTTTCTTACATCTCAGTGTGTCAGTGAAGTTGATATCTGAATGGAAGATGTGCATGTACTTGAACAATACACTTATTTATCCTGAGTTCTTCACTATATTAATGATAATCAATTGTTATAAGCTCACAGCCTGTGTTGTTTGATGTCACCTATGAACTGTGTACATTGTGACCTATTCAATACATACTCCATGGGCAGCTTCTGGTTGTGACCTTATAGTACTAGATGACCTTTGCCATTGATGAGGCTCTGACTTCATCATTGTTTAAATTAGCATTATAATATTAATGTATAAAATATGCATTCACAAAAATACCATCACTCTGACTCAATTTATTTTTAGATTATTTATCAAATAAAATTTTATGATCGTAGAAATGTCAGTCTATTTTATACAAATAACTGCATTTAAGTACTGTATTGTCTGGCATATCAATACTGGTATGACAGTGTTCTATAGTTATTGAATGTAATCAAATGATTTGAGTGTGAGGCAACTACAATGCATAAATTCTGATTTCTGTATGAATGTATAATGTTATTTGATGCTTTATGTCATTGAATGCCACTTGATAGTTTTAATGTGAAGCTGCTGTGTACAGCACTCATGTTACAAGTTAATTATTAAATAAGAATTTTTAAAGCCATGTGTCATGAAATAATACAAATTCATATATTCTGGTTTACACAGTCAGTGACAATTAGTCCTGATGTTATAATTCATATTTGATCCTGAAGCAAAAAGTGTTGCCGTGAAATTGAATGCTCATTTAATAGTTAGACCTGGCCATCGTTCAGATCTTAGAGAGATGAGCAGATGTCCATCATAAGTTTTTATTTGCCCATGACAATAATCAATAAATCTCAAAGCAGACCTATGTATAATAAATTATTTGGTTTCTAATGTCTAATGATATTACTCATCATCTAATGCATTAATATTTTGTTGTGAGTAGTGTCCATAAAAGTGTCTAGAAAAATAAATAAAATAAAATTGAAAAAATAACACTCTCTTTGCTGCGTATTAATTATAAAGATTGGTGTTGTCTCAGTTGCTTAAGCTAGGAATAAACCTTGGTGAGGTGTGGGGTACATATTGAGGGTTTAATAAGTGTAAAAAAAATAGCACATTCACTAAAAGTTAACATTCATATTTATTTAGTAAATTTCCAAGTTAAAAATCAATCAAATATCCCGAAGACCTGGTTTATCTTATCTTAGATATACAGACGCTCCTTCTATGCAGATGATAATTGCGTCCACAGACCAGGAGAGATGATCTGTTGGCAAGTGATGCAGCGGTCACAGGCCACGGCTATAGGGGTTCCACGCATTACCCCAGCCGCCTAACTATTGTCTAGTTAGGTACCCATTCGGAGCTGGGTGACTCAGGGACTCCTCAGGCTCCGAGAACAAATCCTCACCTTCGTGTGGATTCAAACTCGTGACCATTGGTATGACAGTCGAGAGCGCTACCTCTCGACCACCACGACCCACGTCGTATTATCCCTATGTAGTTTTTCCTTTACCGGCTGTGAATCTATTTGGCATATCTACTCTACCATCACTAATTTTTGAAATATTCTATCAAAGTCATGGCAGAATGATGTCTAGTATGTTGATAAATAAGTCTATACCATACCTCTATTGCTAAAACTAAATTTAAAAAAATTGAGGAACAAGTGCAAAGATAAAAATATTAATTTAATATTAGCTGCAGGCATCCACCAACAACTTAATCAACATTTTCTGTCCGTGGGCTGTGTACAAGGCAAATTTCTCTCTGGATGTCAAAGTGGAGATAACTCCAAGCTTTGTTTCATCTTCTTCCAAGGTTGTTGGGTAGTTGTCCAGATGAAGTTGTCCCATTCTGAATCAACAAAAAGGACAACATTTATACGGTTTATTTTTATGGTTTTCTTCAGCCGCCCCTGATATCTTTGCTCATGTCAGGGTCATCCATAAATATTGTATATACACAGAGAAATTACATTAGTTTTTGTAAACTGATGCCTAGCGTTAGAGGTATAACATTGTTAAACAGGAACAGATATGTATATGTATACATGGGCTTTAAGATTGAGCAGTCGAAGGCCTAAATGGGCTTTAAGATTGAGTAGCCCAGGGCCTAAATGGGCTTTAAGATTGAACAGGCTAGGGCCTAAATGGGTTTTAAGATTGAGCCAGCTAGGCCCTAAATGGGCTTTAAGATTGAGCAAGCCAGGGCCTAAATGGGCTTTAAGATTGAGCCAGCTAGGCCCTAAATGGGCTTTAAGATTGAGCAAGCTAGGGCCTAAATGGGCTTTAAGATTGAGCTAGCTAGGGCCTAAATGGGCTGTATATCTTTCAGGTAAAAATGTTACCTTCTGAGAAGTTGCTTCCACCTGACATCCAAATTTGGTATCTTTGCTGAAATTAAAGGAATATCAGCATTTAGTTTATTATGTTCCTAAAGTAAAAGTGATAGAAAATTTGATAATTGTGTTTAGAGAGATCACACTCATTTCCTAATATGTTATTCTTTTCACACTTAGGGGCTTAGGGTTTATTCATAAAGGAAGTCCTCAAAAGATTCACCTTGTGACTTACACATCCAATTATACCCTAGATCACCGAGGACATTTATGTACAGCATCGTAAGATCAGAAATGTTAGTAATAAAACAATATTTTAGAGAGCAAAAAGTCTCCAGATTTAAGTGTCAGAATGAGCCTCAGTAAATCAACAGAAAAAACTGAGAATGAATTGAATATGAAAAAAAAAATAGTCGAAAAAATGTCAACAAGAAGCATATTATGTGTCATGGTATTTATTGTCTGTCATTTCAAAAATGTTTGTTGCTTTTATCAACTAACCACTGACATTGAGATTTAAAAAAATAATTTTGTATTTATAAATAATGGATTTCAATTCCACAACCAAAAAGAATTAGTCTACAAAAAGTATTTTCATAATTATCATTATATTAACATGACACATGTTATTTAGACATAATTATGATCAAATATAGGTTTCATCTTCAGGAATAACAAGCAAATAATCCTTAAATTCAAACCTAGACTTAGGCTAAAAATAATCATACAAAAACTCAAATTAGGTACCAGGTAAAAATGCACTGGTCATTACCTAGTATTAATTGGCTCATTAGCTAGTTCTGATTTGCTCACTGCCAACTTTTAGTGTGTCCATTATAATGTTCCCTCTAAGCTTCGTTGGTCTGAGTACAAAGTAAAAAAAAAAACCTTGTGCAAAGTTTCACAGCATCCATTTTTTGCGCAATATTTTAAAAAGTTTGCGTTGTTGTAATTCTAAACTGCTGCCCGGTGTCAGTCAGATATCTGCACGGCTGCGCAGCTTAAGGGGGACATTGGTCATTACCTAGATCTAGTCTGGAGTCTTCTGCCAATGATGTGTCACTTTCTGCATCACTCCAACCTTCCTTCTCTGTGTACTCAACAAACTCTTGCTTGCCCATTGAAAGAACCTGGTGAGTTGATGTACAAATTGATCCATCATAATATCAATATTATCAAGGAAAGTTAGTGGGGTTTTCTCCACAAGTGTAAATACATCTTAGTTCATCTTCTCAATTAAATTTAAGGAAAAACTAAAATATAACTTTTCCTGCTGAATTACTTTAAGGGCTTGTATGCAGATGTCATCTGTTATTATTCCGTCTCTCCCAAGAACAAAAATGTCATCTGCTAAAATTAGTTCCTGTAATATATAATATCAAATTTAAAATCATAATAAGTTTTTATTTTAAAAAATAATGATCAACTGTTTGTTTAAGATGTTTATTTTATTTATTTTCTTGAGGGTATTTAAAAAATATTTTTTTGACCCTCCGATAAGGAAATAGTGCAGACTCACCACCACACAGGAGAAGATGATTGCAACATTATGTTTAACTTCACATTTGTATGGCTCAGCTTTCAGCTCACTAAATTTTACAGCTAATTAATTTTTGCACTTAATATCGGGAAATAAATCCACCTGTTCCAAAAGAAATGCCCACATGACCTCCAGATGACTTTGGTACGAGGGCTCCTCATCTCGGTGCAGGTCTTTAGCTGCCTCTAAAATCATCACAACAGGAATCTCTACCTATTGATCAAAGAGGGGCAATAAAGTTGATAAAACTAAAACCAACAAGAAGTCATAAATCAATGGGAGAGCTAAGACTGTTAGCAATAAAAATAGTGAAGTTTGTAAAGATAATTTCTTGGATTTAAGCATAAGATTTGTAACCCACAATTTTCATCAATCAAAATCAAAATTTAAAAAATGATTTGCTCATCAGCTAAAAATCAAAGTGAGTACAAAATTAATTTTGAGAACTTTCATACCACATCATTCGTGTTATCTGGATATGGCTCAGCAAATCCGTACATATGCATCAAATGCAGATTGGATACCTGACCATAAGTGTTGAATATTTCCTCACCCTGGTAAAGCAATAGATAAAATTGAGAATGTGAACCAAGTTGATGGCAATATAAAGCAATAGATAATATTGAGAATGTGAACCTAGTTGATTGCAATATAAAGCAATAGATAATATTGAGAATGTGAACCTAGTTGATTGCAATATAAAGCAATAAATAATATTGAGAATGTGAACCTAGTTGATGGTAATACAAATCAATAGTTAATATTGAGAATGTGAACCTAGTTGATGGCAATACAAATCAATAGATAATATTGAGAATGTGAACCTAGTTGATGGTAATATAAAGCAATAGATAATATTGAGAATGGGAACCAAGTTGATTGCAATATAAAGCAATAGATAATATTGAGAATGTGAACCTAGTTGATTGCAATATAAAGCAATAGATAATATTGAGAATGTGAACCAAGTTGATGGCAATATAAAGCAATAGATAATATTGAGAATGTGAACCTAGTTGATGGCAATACAAATCAATAGATAATATTGAGAATGGGAACCAAGTTGATGGCATTCAATACAATCCTGTAGTAAAACTTTAAAATAACTTTATTAATATTATTACTAAGTTTAGTTACCAATTCTGATACAAAACTTATACCAAATACTTATCATTATTATTTTCATGTTTAAAATCAAGGAACTATTATTGAATTACGGGTAGATCTATGATGAGTTTTATAAAAATACCTAATGTTCTTCAAAATTTTAAATTTAAATCTTTTTACTTAAATTATTTAGTTTAGAGATTAATTCATTGAATAAATAAAGGAAGTTCAGATATTAAAGTAAGTTCCTCCAAAAATGAAATATATTCACCTTTTCGATGGACCTTGCAGCAACCATTTTCAGGGCCTCCTTCCCAAAAGTGAGTTTTGCATTGTTTTGAGTGATGTGATTGAGGATGTCAGCTAAAGGTACCATCATGGGAGGTAACAGTGATGACTGGTCATCTTCAGAGCCACTCACATCTTCACCACTGTCAACAGAATCATTGCCTCCAGAACTTTCATTTCTTCTGTGTCGAGCCTCAGTAAAACTATATGACATGACGAATGCAACCATCTTTTTGAAGTACTCCAAATCTATTTTGCCTTGGCTGAAGAGTTTAAGAGAAATAATTTTTTTAAAAGTATTTTTAAAATCCATTTAGATGTTATGTTATTAATTAACATTCTTAAAAAACAATACTTTTTTTTAATCAGCATGTCTATAAATAAATGTGACTGACATGTTTAGCTGTATAACATCAACAATAGTCTAGTTTGAGTCAACTGATCTCCTCTGAATGTCTATAAATACATGTGACTGACATGTTTAGTTGTATAACATCAACAATAGTCTAGTTTGAGTCAACTGATCACCTCTGAATGTCTATAAATACAAGTGACTGACATGTTTAGTTGTATAACATCAACAATAGTCTAGTTTGAGTCAACTGATCACCTCTGAATGTCTATAAATACATGTGACTGACATGTTTAGTTGAATAACATCAACAATAGTCTAGTTTGAGTCAACTGATCACCTCTGAATGTCTATAAATACATGTGACTGACATGTTTAGTTGTATAACATCAATAATAGTCTAGTTTGAGTCAACTGATCACCTCTGAATGTCTATAAATACATGTGACTGACATCTTTAGTTGTATAACATCAATAAGAGTCACCTGATGTCCTCTGAATGTCTATCAAAGAAAGGCAAGACAAGGTTGTTGTAGTCGTCCTGTATCATCTTGAGATCTCTCTCCACAGCCTTATCTACACCAGTTCCTTTTAGGAGTTTCTCTATCTCTGAACTTAATTATTTTAATTATAAATAAATTTCATTGAATTGAAGCAATCTCTACAGATTTTATACACATACTTTGTATATACATAGAATGCTTTACAAGAAAATTTTTCTAAAAACCAAGTTGAATATATTTATAATGCAGCTGTTAAAAGGATGTGAAATGACAAGATATTTCAATTTTGTTTTGAAGATTAATTAATAAACAAACACCTAATATCTCAATTGAGCATTGAAAAATTAATGCACATCAGTATAACTAAGACTATTATTAATGCTAAACTTTATAGAATTACGGTATTTATTTCATCTCTCTACTAATTAAAATTTTTAATGCAGCTGTTTCATTGCTTTAATATTTAAAAAGAAATAACCTAGGTACAGGCAGAGTAAATAAATAATTTATAAAATTCTAACTTGGTAATGGAAGTTCATGAGAAATAGTTAAAAATTAAGGTTACCACTGGTGTAACAAACAAATATAGCAACACAATTTACCTTTCCCAAAACATGGGCAGATCTAATGTTTCAAAGTCAGGGAAGAGGTCTAAGTATGGACGCCACTTTGAAGTTGGATTGTTCTCCTCATGCAATAAAGAGATAAGAAGTGGAACCCACTGATTGGTTGCTGCTAGTTTAGATTTTTCTGGTGAGGAGGGACAATGTGTGATGTTTATAAAACTACAATAATGAGCTGAGGTCTGGTGGGGAGAGACAAGTGTGTCATTAGTTATCATATTATGATGCTTATAAACTACAATAATGAGCGGAAGCATTAGCTAGGCTATTGGTACTTAAACTGGTAAAAATGTTGATAGGTTTCTTACGTGTAAAAAGTCTTCTAGTTTGCCACAGTTGTCAGTTTCTTATTAAGAAAAAAAAATTAAGGCTAAAAAAATAGGATTGCAGTTGATTTAGGTAGAATCTCTGGCAAAAAGACCTATATTAAACCAAGCATGCTTCACAGAGCATGTACAGTAGTCAATTTCTAAGTGTTTTACACAACTGAGTAAATTACCAAAACATATTTTGATTTACATATCCAAACACATCATTAAAGACATGTTTCTCACCTTTCTCAATGAGACTAGCTATGTTTGTATTATCTGGCATTAGTAAACTTGATCTAGGCACTTGAAACAGACAGTAGCCTTCAGGAATGTCTTGCACTGCTTTCATACCATACTGGGCACAGGAACCTTCACGACCTATTTGAACCTAATAAATAAAATAACAATGTCAGCTGAATAAATGCAGACATTTTAAAATATAATACTGAATAATAAAGCCTAAAGACATGAAATGTTTTTATCCCCTTGTCCATTTGAGGGTTGTATTAGATTATCTTTGTGATGTATTTCAAAGTAAGAATTAATTGCCTTATGTATTATAACTATTTTGCTCTTTGTTCTTCTGTCCTTTAGTGTTTCAAGGTTTAATGATTTAACTAATGGTGTTACTCTTATTAGTTTTAAATATTCTCCAGAAACGAGTCTGGCAGTTATTTTTAAAAATTTGTTCAAGTTTATCAAACTTTTCTTTTGTGAATGGGTCCCATACAGAAGATGCATATTCTAGTACAGGTATCACCAAAGTAAGATAGCATTTCAGTTTTATAATATTATTACTTATTACATCTGTAAAATCTTCTCTTTAAAAAGCCTACGCCAAAGGTTTTGTTTGATTTTTTACAACTTAAGTATAAGGACACTTATTTGTGATTGTTTATATCTTGAAATGAATACTCATGGTTCTAAAAATAATTAATAAAATTAATTGTGTCTGTGTGTGGTGTATTTACCCTTATTATTATAGCATTATAATGAAAAAGGATTGGTTGGGGAACAACATGTTCTCAACATTTGAAACAAGAAAACAAATTAACGTTTTAATTAAACATGTGATTAATCTAATACTAATACAACCCTTTGTTAGACATAGAGATCAAAAGCCACTCAAAATGAAACAAAAACCTTTTCATAAACAAGAAAAAACTGACACTCTTACATATTTTCTTTCTTCCCATCTGGTATTTGGGCAAGGAATGAGTGGCCTGAACAAACTAGGAAAACCAACACTTAATACACAATCAACATTTTAAAACTCAAACAAAAATGCAATACTAAACATAAAGCTATTACTATTAAAGCATGCATAAGCTTAAGACTGTATAGAGTAACATTTCAGAACATGTAAGACAAGCATATGTGAATAATAAAAAAATGGAAACTGGAGCCTGCTTGAGTACACAAGAATATATTATATTAAAAATATAATACAAAGTGTTTGTCAGCCCCCTCATTACTCACTGTGTGGTTAAAAAAACAACAACAACAACAAAAAACGGAGTGTCTACTGCTACGACAAAGTAACGGCAGACAACCCGGGGGGACGTGGCTGGTGCTACGACATGTCATAATGCCAGCAACATCCGGTCGGGTCGTCTGCTGCTACGACAGTCGTAAAAATGTGATATGTGCTTACTTACAGTTACAACTAAAGCTGTATTTAATTATGTTAATAATACTACTATTTTTTGTTATATTTTGATTCGCAAGTTGACACTCAGTCCTCATCACCAATGAAAAAGGTGAGGCGTGAGTTTAAAAAATGACTATAAACCATCACTGTTACTTAATTGTTTGGAAGATATTTTTTTAAAATTCTCTGAATTGAAGGCATTGCGAAAAAGTGCTGAACGTAAGCGGGGGAAGCAGGATTTGAAGCCATTGTCAGACGAAGGAGGCATAGCGCATCATGCGCCGCAGACTTGCTCGTCATAAATAGTGCAATGAGAGGCGGGGGCGGGGGGTGGGGTGGCTGAGAAAACTGACACAAACAGCAGCACAAAGTAATGGGAAAAAAGGCGAGTAAACGAGGAGTCCTGTGCGGTTGTTATTACCTGCCCCCCTCAATAGTAATAGTATTAGTAATAGAGTGAAAATGAGGTAGAAGGATGAATGGAATGGTATTTTATTATTCCACACGAAACGAATTATTTTACATTCTTGCGATTGTGTGCGCAAATCGTTGCTTGAGGATTTTCATTTATGGCTTTAGACTTTATGGTATACTAAATTTTAATGCATCGGCATCACTTACACAAGTATACTATAGTATAGGAAAATCGGCTGATATATTTATAATCGGTAGACCAATATTAATATTAAATCTATTTAAATAATTTATTTAAATAAATTTAAATATTTAGAATTAATACACACACAAATAATGTCGTATTATAATATATATGCGTATACAATATAAAGAAGAGTTTGTTAAGATTTAATTCTTTCCAGGTGTTTACTGCAAAGAGTGACTAAAACTATTCGTAATAGAAGTTCCGTATGTCGTAGCACTAGTTTCCTGACTAGCGCTACGACATGTCGTAACGCTAGCAACATCCAACCGGGTCGTCTGCCGCTACGACAAAATTGTCGTAGCGCTAGCCACATCCAAACCTA
>MUZC01000054.1:160764-180320 GCA_002072015.1 Radix auricularia | reverse complement strand
CGAAAATTATTAACAATTAATATGCTTTTATTTTTTATTTATAAATATATGATTTCTTTTATAAACATAGAAATTGTATACATTAGTATGTAAACATATTTATACATTTACTTACCTAACTTTCATAATAGAGAAGTCGTGTATTATATTATCAAAATTTAAATTATTTGTAATATCTTGTTCTATCTTTAGTCAATATTGCAAGATTTTGTAGTCTTAAATAATTCAATGTGGAACGAAGATAGGGTCTAATTTTTTTATCAACTGCAGTTTGGAGAAGCTCCTTTCACAACTAGATACAATGATAGTAATTGTTGAAAACATTCTTAGCAAAATTATAATGTTGGGTAAAGAATCTATACTATTTAATATATTTTAATAGATCGAGGGGACATCCCCCCCTGTTTTTCTAACATAATGCCTCTTCTTGTAGTGTAGGTAAAGCGTTGGCTGGTCTTAGGCCACTGCCATGCATCTATGCGGCCGTAGTGGGTTCATGCTTTCATAGGCCCCATCTATCTTAATTTTCACTTATTATCCTTATTAATACCTTATCCCTACCCAAACTGGGCCCCGCGCATCCATTTTCGCATACTAAGCTGCATAAGGCGCCGCAATTGCAAAGACTGGCCCTGTGGACAGCAATGAAAAACCTGAACCCTTTTTCGCTCAATTTGAACTGTTCTTTGTCAATGGTAATAAAGACATTTATTTGATGGTAAAAATGTTCATTTAGTAGATTACATGATGGTATTATACACGATTATTTTCTTGCAAGGACATGCAACTCATCAGTGGGTTCTATTACTTTCTTTTATAATTACATCTATGGATGAAAACATCTATCGTGGTACGACTTGCTCTAAAGATAGAACCCCGTCTCTTGAATTTTCTCCACTCAGTGGCGGAGTTCGGTAAGCGCGGGGCCTAGTGCCAGCAATGACCCTGCGGGGCCAGAGTACTAGTAAAAAGATCGCTACGGAATTTGACCTTTAAAAAGGATTACAAGAGTGCCTCTTTCGTTTCTTTACAATTGTTTCCAGCATACGTTCTACCATCCACTCTTTGGTTCTACATGTATAGGCTATTAACCAGGACGAGACATGTTCGGGACCGAAACGCGGGGCCTACCTAAGAGCGGGGCCTGGGGCAGTCGCCCCAGTTGCCACCCTCAAACGCCGCTCCTGTCTCCACTCATACTTATTCTCCTTCCAGCACGGCATTCAGTTGATGTCTCCAACTCTCTATAATCTATAACAGCACATAACTTTGTTCCATGAAGTGGTTTGGCATTATTTATTTTAAAGAAAATGTGTTCCCACAAATTGAGATACTATAGAAAAGAAAAATATTGCATTGAACTGTGTAAAGTTCCAGCATCTGATCTCGTTTTACTAGTTACTTCTTCAGGTGTCATTTTTTTCCAACAACTTAAAAATTTTTCAAATATGTCGTTTTCGAAATTATTTATGTTATAGTGATGTTTATTAGCGGATAAATTTTAATATTTTCATGTTCTTGCGCTAAATCTGAATAAATCTCCATAAAATATAAAAATTCAAATTATTTACGCATTGCTTTAATTGGATAGACGTAGCATTTTAGTGAATAACAATATTTTAATGAAAAACACAAATTATGTGTTCTACTTTAACGCAATGAAAAGAAAAAAACATTTAATTTTTAGTAAGTTACCTTAAAATAATTTTCTAAAACTGAAACAGTAATGTAAATTACTACTTGAAATTTAAACACAATATTTGAACCACCATGTCATGTAGGTACTTGTTGGCGCATCATTTTGCAAATGTCGACAATTCCACACAAATACTGTCGTGGTGATATTAATAGTACATATTATTAGGCCCAGCGGTGATGTGCTGTTTTTGTGCAGTTTTCTTATAATAGCGCCATTTGTGACTCATACCGCTTAATTTTCCAAACAAACCGATTCCTTTTTTGAGCTATTTTTAATTTTTGAATGAGTTTGCGTTATTTATAACTACCACTATATAATTATACAGATGTTGCGTGAATCCGCTAATTGAGATTCGAAATAAAGAGTATTTTTGTTTTACATTTTTTCTTCCTTCAAAAGAAAAAGGGATGTTGTCGGAAATGGCTCTATTTTTGAAATTAATGCCCAAAAATGCCGCCCTTTAGATGAGTGACGCCCGGGGCGGACCGCCCCCTCCGCGCCCCCCCTAGCTACGTCACTGGACGCAACTAATGAGGGAGTATTAAATATCATTGGAGTCGGCTTAAACATAGCATAGGCGGTGATACATTTAATGGTCAGAGGAAATATACTTTCTTTGTCTAGGGAGGGTGGTAGATTAACTTTTGAGGCAGTCGATAGATCGATTTTGTAGGATGGATAGATAATTACATACATTTAACTTAAGTGGGTATGTTTAAAGGCTCACACTAAATCTATATATTTGCATGACCAGAATTAGACTTGATGGGACCCTAAGCTATTTAAGATATGGGGGCCCTTTTGAATAAGAGGCGTCTGATATAGATAAGATATTAGCATGTGTTTGGATACAAGTAATATTTTAATTTGAGGAGATAAATACAAATATGTGAAGGGATATATGCTTTAATTGTGGAGCTTGATAAACATTGAGACGGAGAGACAGACTAATGATGGGACTAATGATACAAAATATTAAATTGTTTTATTCTTTACCCGGTGACGTCAACATCCGATAGCCTTTCTCATACGCCTTGATATTCGATCTGTTTTTGTTCCGTTTCAGGTATAAATATGTTTTCCACAGACATATGTTTAGGTATTAGTTACTTGGCGCTTGTTAACAAACACGATTAATATTCTACTCTTGTGTACAAGGCCGTCTCTTAAGTGCTTCTATGCCATGTAACGATCGCAAATTTTGCATACAAGCAAAAAAAAATTTGTTTACCGTCTCAATAAATTCTATTGTTTAAGAATTAATGATCGAATGTCGGTTTGAAAAAATTCAGTAGCAATGGTACACGACACTTAATTAGGGGCGGCTAATTCCTCGTGTCCAACTTAAAATAATGAAAAGTTTATAAAAAAGTGGAGCTTTTTTTTAAACAAAAAGAATAACAAGCAAATAAATAAATAAAAGAAATATGGAAACTGTTCTAAAATGTGTGTACTTTCCTACTGCCATCAAATTTTTTATTGAATATAAATTCGTCCGATAGTAATGCTAAGGAACTGAAAATTCAGGAGCTTTAGGTAAATTAAATAACGTGATACTTATCTGCAGTGGTACCTCGGTATACGTCTGTTTAAGGCGGTCCCCGAGTCACCCAGCTCTGAATGGGTACCTAACTAGACAATAGTTAGGCGGCTGGGTAATGCGTGGAACCCTTATAGCCGTGGCCTGTGACCGCTGCATCACTTGCCAACAGATCATCTGTCATGGTCTGTGGACGCAGTTATCTTCTGCATAGAAGGAGCGTCTAGATAAGATAAGAAAACTCCAACTAGGTATACGTCCTGTTTGGATGCGAGACATTTTGCTTGGTATACGACCTTTGTTCGGAATACGACCCGCGTGCTTCGAGCAATTCCGGCCGATACCCCCCCCCCCTCATTAAATGTCGTTACAAAAAGTTAGACTTTCGAAAGCTGCACTCCCAAACACAATAAAAAGCCGTATTTCCAATTTTCTCTACGATTACAAATCCGTAGCATTCAAACAAACAGGTCCTTCAAGTTTCAAGACTGCACTTAAGACACATATTTCCAAAATTTATTTTCAAAATTAATGAAACACCATTTCTTTTAATCATTAACTTAGCCTCTTGTTTTATGTACTGTAATTAATTTGGTTATTATGATATGAATGCTAATTTATTTTTAAATCATTTATATTAACGTGTAATGTCTGAGCCCGTGCGTGCGTGCTTGCTTGCCGAAAAAAACTTGGATTGCTTTTTAAACCACTTTCTCGTAGTCGTAAGCTAGCGAGCTGAAATTTTGCAGGCAGACTCATGCCGATGATAAAGATGATGTATCGAAATTTCAGATTGAATTATTGAATTTTAAAATTATTTTATTTGTCTCTGTGTATAATGTTAATTTTTTAAAGATAGTGTTGTGGTGCGCATTATGTTCAACAACCTTTCGAATCGCGCAAGAAGGTGCGCATTACATTGACATTACTTTTTAAAAATATATTCACGGTCGGTGTGCATTATCTTAAACACGTTTTACGAGACATAACTAGAATTTTGTATTTTCGGTTAACTAGAATTTTGTATTTTCGGGTTGTTTTGCCCTGCGTATTATACTTAACATCTTGATAGCCATGTCTCGTATATAAAGGATTTAGACTCAAAAACTTGTTTTTTAGCGTATTTAAAAAAAATTGAATACTTAATATTAAGTTGTGGTGTCTGAGCCCGTGCGTGCGTGCTTGCTTGCCGAAAAAACTTTGGATCGAATTTTAATCCACTTCCTCGTAAACTATCGAGCTGAAATTTTACAGGCAGACTCATGTTGATGCTAAAAAATGATGTCTCAAAATTTCAGTTCGATCAAATGGACAGTAATTGAATAATTGAATTTTTAAATTATTTTATTTCTCTCTATGTATAATGTTATTATTTTATTTTAGATAGAGTGTTGTGGTGCGTATTATGTTTAACAACCTTTCCTGTCGCGCAACAAGGTGCGCATTCAGTGTTGCGAAGTCGAAGTGCCAGATAATCCCAGGCAGGTGTTAAAAAATTCCCAAATTGGGCTAAAAACAACCAATTCCCACGCCCACATGCATTAAAAACTGTTGGTAAAGCCAAAAGGCAAGGGAGAGGGGATTGCGCGCCGTTGGGAAAAAAACAACTGAAAATTGGCAATGTCAATTAAATGCTTTCGCATTTGTTTTAGGACTTAGGACTTCCAAATTAAAAAATAATAAAATTTTTATGCATTTTTATGGCAAATTTTAATAGAACACTTCCAATTTTTATTTACTCTATACGTTTTTATTTAACAACTTTGCCACAAAGCCAAAATATAGTTTATACTTTTAAATTTTAACATTATGAAGTTTAAAAAAAAGTTAGTTGGATACTCTTGTAATTTAAATTTGTATATTGCCAAGAGTAAAAATATCTGTGATAGATATAAAAAAAATAAATTAAAAAAAATGAATGGTTTGAAATATATTTTTATTAATAATGAATCAATCATACATTGTTACTCAGATTGTTATATATTTACATAGTATTAATGATTTGGTCATTTATATGTAACAAACATTTTATGATGATTCGGGCTCAGACTAATGAAGTATATTATTTAAAAGTAATACATTTAAAAATCTTAATTACTTGGTAATTTGTATAAAAAACATTTTATTATTTAGCCTTGGGGCTACAATCACGCTTGATTCAGGCTCAGAGTCTGAATCACTGCTACATGTATCAGTATCAATATTAATAACACTGGTAACATTATGAGTGTTATTCTCTTTGGTTTTGTTTTTGATGACATCATACATATCTTGGTTATGTAATTTCAAATTTTTTTCTGTAACAACATTATTATAACATTGAAATCTTTTAGCTCTCATTGCTGATCTAACAACTACACTAGAATTAAATGTTTAAGTTTTCATTCTTTTTCTTTTATTAGTTATTATGTCTGTGACAATTGAAAATATTCTCTCACATTCTGCAATAGAATGATGAAGACTTCTAATTTGGCTAATTTAGATATATTAGGGAATTTTTTATCATTTGAGAAATGTTCCATTTGTGACATGTCATGCCAATGTTCACCAATAGGTTTTGTTTTAAGAATTTCTATTTGTTTGCTTGTTTATTTCCCATCACGACGACACGCCGACCACTTGATGGTTGATGTTTCGAAGAGTTGGTGACGTCTGTGTGCTCACGTGTTCAATCTGGGTCAATGACAGACTGTCTGTCAACTGTCAGCTGTCAGTGACAATGTTGGGAAAAACCTAGCCAAAATGTCAGGAAAAATAAAACTAGATCCGAAATAAAAAATCATGTTAAGCCTGGTACCTATTGGAATTCAGGACGTGTTAGCGCATTTTCGTATTATGTATCAGTACTTATGTTAGATATCAGAATTATGTAGTTATCAGTAATTGTGTTTAGATTTTAGACATATTTTTATGAATTTTCTTGTGTAATGAATATACCTGACATTTTTTAAAATTTAAAAGTCATTTCTTTACATTTAAAAAAAAAAATTATTTTCTCTTTAATCCAACTACAAGTCACCACAAATGATGACGTAAAACTCTCTAAACTTTTACACATATTCTAATGACGTCAACTAAAAAAAAACAACTAATTCTTTTGCACCCTTTCGCACCACTCTTCAATGCTTGAAGAATTATGCATTCGACTTCCGGCAATGGCGGCCGTTCCCTGCGCTAGTGTTACCTCTCGATTCGAAATATTTTTTGGTAGTTTTAACGGGGTTTTTAAACGGATCGAGTAACTGAGTGTTGATGCACAAATGGCAGGTCAGGGCATACAAAAAACATATATACATCATGGGTCTAGGACTTATGGATGCTGTGATCAAGGGTGATGACGGTCGGACAAAACGGGTGCAATAGCGATTTCGACATCTCGAAAATGCGCTAAAAACCTAAACACGCTAAAAATAAACAAATATGACGTCAAAGAGCCTCCCACCACCCAAAAAAGGTATTTCTTATTTGAAAATGAGCATTAAAAATTGTCAATCTAAAATATTCCCATATTTTAAGCAAAATCCATATAAATTCCCAAATTACCATTTCTAAAAATTTGGCTAAAAAATTCCCATGATTTGGGAAATTTCCCAGGATTTCTCAACAATGTAGCAAATTATATTGACAATACTTTTTAAAAATATATTCACGATCGGTGCGCATTATATTAAAAACGTTTTTTTAAACGTTTTTTAAAATTGACATGGATGTTACTCAGGCCTAGATTAACCATTAGGCAAAAAAGGGACGGGGCTAGGGCACTTAGCGTTTGGGGGAGGGGTTACCACAAGTCCTAAAAAACATGCATATTGTCCATAATCGACGTAACGTTAGCAAATCGCAAATGTAATATTAAATCGCAGAGTGGTGGATAAGTGGAAGGCTTATTGGTCTAAACCAAAGCTCACCAATGATTTAAAGCTAAATTAAAGGACTGCAAACTAATTAAATTGTATAAAACGTGGCTGTACTGGGTCCCTGTCAGAATTGCAGCCAGAGTCACCCGTGAAATCTTAATACACCCTTGAAATGGCACATTATTAATCCTACAACTGGGGGGTGGGGGGTGGGGGTAAATACCACCCATTTTTTGTTGCTGGGTAGACTGTTGGCCAATTAACTGACTGTGGGCCAATTAACTGACTGTGGGCCCACTAACTGACTGTGGGCCAATTAACTGACTGTGGGCCCACTAACTGACTGTGGGCCAATTAACTGACTGTGGGCCAATTAACTGACTGTGGGCCCACTAACTGACTGTGGGCCAATTAACTGACTGTTGGCCAATTAACTGACTGTGGGCCCACTAACTGACTGTGGGCCAATTAACTGACTGTGGGCCAATTAACTGACTGTGGGCCAATTAACTGACTGAGGGCCAATTAACTGACTGTGGGCCAATTAACTGACTGTTGGCCAATTAACTGACTGAGGGCCAATTATCTGTCAGCATCATTATGGTTCTGATAATAAATCTTTCCGTGTTTGCGATGGAGGAAAAATAACAAGATATTGTTCTCAAAAGCTCCTCTTTGGCTCAAAAGTAAATGATAGCAGTACAGGAGAGAAAGATTATTGTATTCACCGCCCACGGGATCTGTTTACTGCATTGTTTGTAAACTTTTTAGCGTCAAAATGTTCCACAAGTTTGGCAAAATTTCAGCTTGATCGCATCACGGGAAATGGGTCATTTTTTACTTTTGTTTTTTCCACCGTACCGTACGGACGGATGGACCAAGAAACGACGGTGAAGTTAATATAAGGGATTTAATAACTTATCACAGGTTTCATTTGAGTGATACGAGTTCAAACATATTGTGTCAACAGGGGCTTCAGGGCCATCACGAGGGTGGGTGTGTCCTAGTTTGGTAAGTCATGATGTCCCCCCCCCCCACAACTTATCCCATATACCTACTTCGAGTATGGCAAAGCCAAATATCGAGTCATACATAATTTTACCCTTAGGGACACCCCTTGTGATAATGTAACCCAGCTCGATCCGCAGCCCCCCCCCCCACGCAATCCCCTATGGCAACCCTGTGTGTTAACAACTGTTTTGTTTGTTTGTTTGTTTGCTTAATATTGAACATACCAGCGGTCAGTGGAGGATCGGGGCAGAAGGGGGTACCCATGTGGGTTTGTGCCTAGGGCACCAAGATGGCTTGATCCGGCCCTGATGTTACTAATTTCATGTAAAGCACGATGAGACCAGTTCCTTACTGGGATACAGCGGTAAATAAATTATCTATTTATTATTATTATTATTAATTATTTGAAAATGAGCATGTTTCAAATACCTGTATTGTTATTTAAGTTTGTATTTAATGTGATGCTGTCTTATTATATGAAAGAGAGCCATTTAAAATTTCATTAAATAGTTTGTGAGCAATCAATATTTAAATGGTACTTTTGTGTAAAGATTCGCAATTTTTAATGAAATTCACAGTTCTACCCCCGCCTACTTTTGTCTCACATAAATGTGAGACCCCGCTCCCCGCTGCGTGGAGTCATTTATGGACGTTCCATTAAAAGTCAAATGTTGCATTGCGCATGCGTAACTTTTATAAATGACAGCACACCACGCGATACTCAACTGTGTTCGTACAGCTATTGCGAACATACAGTGAAAATCTCGGGAAATAAATAAATTATCTTGTGATTTTGTGTTTTTCTTGTAAACTATGAGTGAATTCACTAAAATTGATTCTTAAAAAAAGTTAATTAGAGGAGCCAAGCAACTAAAAAAAAATGTTAGGATCATCATGGAGTTGAAAAAAGAGATTGTAAATGTTGAGAAATCGATTTCAAATCAAAGATCAAAGATATTAGAGCATTATGAAAAAACTATTTTTATCTAGTAAGACTAGGAAAACAGGTATAATTCGTCCAAGTTCTTTAACCTTATGTATTTTAGTACTAAGCAGCGATTAAATTATTATATAGGACAACCACGTCAATAAATGTATACTATGTAAATAACAATATTTTTTCCCCTTGGAACAAATTCATTATCCCCCACCCTATCTATAAAGAAAAAATTCGTTTGGTATACGTCCAATTTGGTGTACGTCCAATTTGGTGTACGTCCAATTCAGTGTACGTCCAATTTGGTTTACGTCCAATTCGGTGTACGTCCAATTTGGTGTACGTCCAATTCGGTGTACGTCCAATTTGGTGTACGTCCAATTTGGTGTACGTCCAATTTGGGGTACGTCCAAGCAGAAGCGTAACTTGGTTTTCGTGCCCTTGGCTGACTAATTTCTGGCGCCATTAAGAATTGGGGAAAATTGACTAAATTATACAAAATAAATTGATTACCGTAGGGTTAGCCCTCAGCTCCCCTGGTAACTGCCCCCATTTGTCAAGTCGTTGTTACGCCTCTGCGTCCAAGCGCCTGGTACGGTGGATTAAGGACGTATACCGAGGTACCACCGTACTGGTAACTTAATCGACTCTTCAAGTTTGCCAGCCGCTCCTATTGCAGAAGCGAAAATTAATTTATCCGATCGATTTCAAACATGAGCCAATCAAAAGCTCACGTCTGCACTTTGTTAGGGGCGGTAAATTGCTGGTTCTTGATTAGCTTTTTATAATGAAAAGCGTTTAAATAAAGTTAATTAATAAGAGGAAATCTAAGGTAAAAATTAATACTAGATATCAACGTTTCTAATGCCAAAGGATTGGGATGCCCATTATCCACGGGGTTCATTATATTCACTTTTTTTTTTTTACATCTATCTCTATAACTTTAGAGGATTTTAAGTAAGCATTAAAAAAAAAATTCATTATTAAAATTGAATCGCGAATTAACTCTTTAAAGCTGTCAAAGTAGGTCACTCTAAACATTACTCGTCAACCAATCTCAACATTATTCTACAACCAATCTAAATATTATGTGAACCCGATCTAAACATTATTCTATAGCCAATCTAAATATTATGTGAACCCGATCTAAACATTATTCTATAGCCAATCTAAATATTTCGTGAACCCGATGTAAACATTATTCTATAGCCTATAGCCAATCTAAATATTATGTGAACTCGATCTAAACATTATTCTACAGCCAATCTAAATATTATGTGAACCCAATCTAAACATTATTGGGAAGTCAATCTAAGCATTATTCTTAGCCAATCTTAAAATTATTCTACAGCTAGTGTTTAAATTACGGTATATCTTCTGAACATATTGCCACAATGATATTAAAATGAACATTAAAAATAAAGAATACTTTAAAACTTCTAACAAAAATCGTATAAACAACGGGGATAGTTGTGCTAAACTGAGTAAGTATTTATTTATATATCTTTAGTGGATTGCATTTCACAAATAAATTTAAAAAAAAATAAAATCCTAAATTTGCTTACTATACAAACTCTGTGCGCTATATTTGCTCTCATCATTTCAACCTATATTTTACAAAATAATGTACATGATTACAATTATATATTTTATTAATGATCTTCTCAGTATCCACAACATCTCTAGAATCCCTGATGTGAAGACAACGCCTTTCAACTCTTTGATTTCATTTATTATTTCTATTGAAACCCGAGCCAACCTTCTAACCTCGCGTCTTCCAGTCGTTCAGCAAATCCTGTTGGGTATAATACTAACGGGCATAGGGTTACCGGCCCTTCAACACTCCCGCGCAATGTAAGGATTGGCCGGCGATATAAAGTAAATCACTCCGCCTGGATATTCACTGGACCTCCGCTTGGGTAAAAGTGCACTGTTGGACTTGTGAGTGTTGAGTTGAGAGTTGCAGAGCTGTGACAGAGGCGGTGTTAAATCAGAGTGATTGATACCTGAAGAGTCGTTACACCAACAGTAGTTTGACTTTGTGAAGCCGAAACAGACGCATCCCATTGCAGAGAAGCCGCTAAAAAATAAAAGGCCAACGCTTAGAAACCTGTAGAGAGAGTGAGAGAATCAAAGACAGTATTAGTTGTTTTTTTTCAGGACAGGACAGATTACTCAGTCAGCCTAAACGAACACAAAATAATATTTCTTCAATAAATTTTTACCAGCTAACAGATTTAAATAATTTCTTTTCCCGTCTAAGTCAGTTATTTTCTTAAGACTAACTTAACAACGGTCACTGAATAGCGTCCTTGGCTAAACTGTGAATCTATTTAATCTTGTCGCCAAAGAAGCAGAAGTAAGAAATAAGAAGCCCAACACAACAGGGGCAAATTTTGGGAAAATAAAATCCTTTAGAAATCTCCGTCAACAAAATAAGTGGGGGCACTGTGATTCACCTTCTGATCTTTGTCTAAAGAGATAGAATTTGTGGACTTGATCAAGATTTCAAGCTAGAGTGGACTTTTCGTTCATCTTTCCTTTACCATGACAACATCAGACGCGAGAAACTTCCTGTTCCGGGATTCATTGCAGCTATTCCTTTACGGTAAGATGTTCAAACAGTTCACTTATGTTATTTAAAAATAAATAAATAAAATTACTTGAAAAAAAAGTTGAAATATTTAAAAACTTGTACGTGGACTTGATCGTTGTTTTTATGGTGCGTATGTTGATCGTTAGCCAATAATTAAACAGGTCTTAAACACACGGTCCGAGTTCTGGGGGGGGGGGTAGAGGGTGCGGCCCTTGACAGATCTCCTAAGTGCCTTCATCCGAGTTCAAGACCCCTGGACTATAGCCTAAAGCAGGGGTTGGCGAACATGGGTAAATCATCCTATTTAAAAAAAGGATTTTTAAAATCATCCTATTTATTCCGTTAAAAAGGGAATTCTTGGGGCTATTGCAGACTCATTGGGGACATATATAAAATCCACTAGAATCCACTAGATAGATTTAAAAATACGTCATGTGTACATGTCTGCTTGGAACAGAAGCCCAATATTTAATCGCTCCCTTTTAGAAAATGAATTTTAAAATTTTATGTGTATGTAATTTTTTTTGTATCTACTTACTATACAAAGACACCTAATTCATCTCCACTTTCATTTAAATTGACGCTAATGATAATAAACTTAATCCTGATGACATGCCTGTGACATTTAAATTTAATAACTTAAAACAGAGTTAACGTTCATAAATGACGTCACGCAATTTTGGCCGATTTTTAACCCCCTCCCCCCTTGTCACGCGTCGTCATAAAAAGTTAGACCCCCCCTCCAAAAATACCTCACAAAGCTTTGACCTCTCCTCCCCCAACCAACAAAAAAAAAAAAAAAAAAAAAAAAAAAAAACAACTTTTTTTTCCATTTTAAAATAAGTATGCTTCAAATCACTTATTTTGTCATTTAAGTATTTTGTTAAAAGTAGGTCTCCATTGTTATATCGTAACACGCATGAAGCTATGTAAAGCGACATTAAATAAATGGACAGTGCTTCTCAAACTTTTTTGTATTTGACGACCGGCAGTAATTTTTCTATTTCACCAAGTACCGGTGCATTCTTTTCCCGTTTTGACGTGATTTTCCCTGAATTTACGTGATAGCGAGATTGGCCCCTACATGGCCTGAGCCTAAAGCCATATAAGATTAAATATGAATTAGGCTTATTTTATATTAAAAAAAATAATTTTGATTTTTTTTTAGTTGCCAAGACATAGCTAAATAGCTAACGAACAATGCAGCGGTAATGCCAAAAACCCTTTGATTTGATTAACCTTCAAGGTCGCGAGAGTGACTGTTGATATTACAAGGATCATTTCATTGTTGATAGAATATAAAGATAGATACAGGACGATTCCTCAAATTAATTTTGATCTTATAATGACAGTTGTCCTTCTAAGTATATGCACTTCAAAGGCATTTGATCTAAAAATACCACATTGCTATCACAATCAACTCTCATGTTTTCTTTAAAAAAAAAAGAATATTAGCTATGTGCTGGAAGAGTACTCTACGAACCCCACATTTGTGCAGGAAAGTAGGGTGTCATCGTGTACGTCCCAAAATAAGTAATTCCTGATAGTTGAAGACTGAAAAATACTATGACATTAGTAAAATATCCAAAATTATCATAACTTTTCACTCCGAAGCTCACGAGAATTTTTTTAAATTTTGCTTTTTAAAATTAAAAAAAAACAACAAATTTATGAAAAATACATTGCTACCGCTATCGGGGGGTTCACCAAAGGGTCGGGGAACAGAGGTAAATTATCTATTTGGGGTGAAAGTGGAACTCTTGGAGGTAATGCTGAATCATTGTGGGTATTTAAAATTCTCTAGAATCCGCTACTTTTGGTAACATTAATATTAACATAAACTTGTATAATTTTAAATAGGCACATTTATTATTATATCTAGAATGGACAGGGGCGTTGGACCAAAAACCAATCAAACAATTATATCAAACTTAAAACGTGTATTATTTTATCAAATAGATTCCTGCCCCCCCCCCCCCCCCCCCCATAAAATAAAATAATAAAATAAATGAATATTCCATGTCGTTTTGACTTAAAATATCTTCGCATAATACTATTCGCATCATTTTTACACACATATCATGAAATTCACCAGTTGCATTTGGGAGTGTGTGTGTGTGTGGGGGGGGGGGGGTTAACGCCATTCCCCCAGATCCCGACTCATGTAGGAATATAGGAAGGGCCTCAGGCCTGGGGTGGGGGTTGAGCACAAATAAATGTGAATATTGTGGGATAACGGGCAAAAAAGTTGGCCGACTCCTATCGCAAGAGAACCAAACGGAGCGGAGGATACATCACACATGCTTTGATGTCAACATCAAACGACGCTGGGTAACAATTTCATTAGTTCTCTTGTGGGTTCTCAAATTTAAGTACATGTATTATAATTTGATTTAATTTTGATTTCTTGATAATTTACGCCAACCAGAGTCTGATGGCCTACCGACAGCACTTTGAGAAGCATTGATGGTTTTAAAAAGAAAAAAAAAACAGTTATAAAATAAATTGTAAGCCACCAGATGTTTCACTGGAAGTTTTTATTTAAAGTTACCCTTTTGATGTGACGTCACATTTCTTCAACCCGCCTCCCTCCCCTTCGTCACGCATCGTCACAAAAGTGTGACCCCTCCCCCTCTTAGGTGCATGACGTCATTTATGGACGGCCCTTTATGCCTGTTAATATGAAGCCAATTCAATATTAAACTATTTCATTAAATGCGCACATCACGTGGCATAATTTTTAGATCCATACGTTTTCAAACAATTGAACAGGAAAATGTGTTTTGTGCTCTTCTCGAATTGCGATATCAAGTATTTAATATGTTCAATGAAGGTAATGAATGCTTTGATACGAAAAATAGAAAATGGCAGATTTATTATTATATCTAGAATGGTCAGCGCCGTTAGACCAAAACCATGAGAACAATTATATCAAACTGTAAACGTTTATAAGTGTATCAAATAGATTCCCCCCTAAAATATGGAAATTACGTGTCGTTTTGTTGTTATTTTTAAGCCTCTCTAAACCAGGGTAAAGTGTCCCAGGGTTTGGAAATTAACAAACGTAACTCCACTTTTTAAGAAAGGTGATAAATCAGACCCTGGTTATTACAGACCTGTATCACATAATAGTAAATTACTAGAACATATAATAGAATAGTTAACCACCTAGACAAATATAATGCCCCATGCCCACATCAAAACGGCATTAGAAAAAAACCAGAAAATGTGAAAGACAATTAATAAGTTTAATAGATGAACTATTAAAAGGATCAGACAATAATGATCAAATAGATACAATATTACTAGACTTCTCAAAAGCATTTAATAAAGTTCACCACCTCATTTTACTTAAAAAACTTAAATACTTTGGAATCTCAGGTCCCTTAGGTCAATGGATCCAAGACTTCCTTTTGGGTAGGGAGCAAACTGTAATAATTGATGGAACAAAATCTGCACCAATAAAGGTTAACTCAGGAGTTCCACAGAATGCCGTGCAAGGTCCCTTACTCTTTTTAATTTATATAAATGATTAACCCAACAACATCTCAACAGGAACACAAGTTTTGTTATTTGCTGATGATTGTATAATCTATAGAGCAATTAAATCAGAAAAAAGATAGCAACATTGTTTTACAAAAAGATTTAGATGAATTGATAATATGGGAAACAAAATTGAGTATGTCTTTCCACACAGAAAAGTGTCAACTGTTAATAGCATAATAGTAACAAAGAAAAAGAAACAAATAAATTAAAAATATTTCATTCATTGAAAAAAAAAACGAATCCAAACTAAAGATGCAAAATAATTAGGAGTCATAAGAAATGAGAAACTATAATGGAATCCCCATGTAAATGAAGTTAATAAAAAATCAAACAAAACCTTAGGTTTTATAAAAAGATCTTTTTCAAATGTAATAAAGATACAGAACTTAAATGTTACCTCACCCTCGTGAGACCTGTACTAGAATATGCATCTTCTGTATGTGACTCATCCACCAAAGAAAACATTGATAGACAAAATAAAAAATAAAAAAAGCTACCAGATTCATTACTGGGGAATATTTATAACTGACTAGAGTAACACCATTAGTAGTTAAACCATTAAACCTTAAAACAATAAAGGATAGAAGAACCAAGAGTAAGGTAGCAATTATACAAAAAGCAATTATTTCTAATTTAGAAATACAAAACAAATATAACTTAATAAAACCATCAGATAGACAATTAAAACTTTAATAAGAATGCAGGACTTAACACAAATCATAGATAAGCGTAGGTCGCAATAATCTTCTGTATAGAAGGAGCGTTGGCAACAGATAAGATAAGACAATTCGGTCAACGCTCAATGTTATCATATGTTAACGACCGGTGATAGCGTTCCTATAACTGGAGTGAATTTATCTGCAGGAGTGAACATTTTTAATAAAATTTGACACAATGCACTCCGTTCTAGAAGAGTTGAATGAATCACAAACATGCCGCGCCCGGCTCCCCGAGTACCGCACCTCCACTATGAGGTTGAGATGAGATGGCGATGTATGGGGAGCTGTTAATGAGCTGTCCATTAATTACATTTAAAAAAAACAGAAACACAAAAGCGGGGAAAATGCGACCTGTTAACAAGGGGAGTGGTTTTATATTGTGTTCAAAGTTCTGCACACCGAAAATAAGTGTTCCTTGGTGCATGACGTTGTCAGCGGATGATTAAACCGTTAAACGTTTTCATGCCATTAGTTTCATTGTCATAAAAAAAAATTCCTATCTCATCTTATCAATTAAATACTCTCCTTCTATACAGAAGATTATTGTGTCCTATGCTTGTCCTTGGCTTATGATAATACGGTTTTGCATTTTTAAAATCCTTATATTAACTCGTGGTGTCTGCTTGAGTGTCGAAAAAAAATTTTGGATCGATTTTTAAATCACTTCCCCGTATGCTCACTAGCTGAAATTTGGCAGGCAGACTTGTGCGGCTGATAAAAATGAGGAATCGAATGTCCTGTAATTTTAGATTATCTTTATTTATCTCTATGTAACGTTAACTTTTGTGGTGGAGTGTCGTGGTGCGTATCATATTGAACAACTTTTCCAGTCGTGCATATTACATTGATGATACGTTTTAAAAATATTCCCGATCGGCGCGCATTTTAAGTTAAACATTTTTTTACAAGACATAACTAAATTGTTGTATTTTTAGACTGTCTTGCGCTGCGTATTATAATGAACATTCGTTATTAGTTATGTCTTGTATTTAAAATTTTATAGTCAAAAACTTGTTTTTTAACGTTTAAAAAAAAATAATTATTAGAGTTTTAAATGTTGATAGCGTGTTGGTTTTCCTTGATTATTACGTCAATCCATTCCATTCTCGAATTGCAGACGGGAAGAAGGATATTTTGTATGTGTTTAATTTTGCAAACTAATCAAGAAAAGTGTCTTTTTTTCACTATGATTAACTGATGGTTGTATTAAATTATTTTTGTGTTGAATATCCAAGTTAGACGTGATTGCTTAATCGATTATGACTATTTAGCTATATTTTTCTTTTATCGTATTGTGTTTCTATGTTGAATAATTTTATCAATAGAGTTTATGTTGTCAATAATGAATATTCTCTCATTAATTTTGCAGTTCTATTTTAATTTAAAAAAAAATAATTAATTTCTCAATGTTTAAAAAAAATAAAATTTCGGTAGATGAGTACCATGCACAAGATGCTTATTCTAATATATGTCTGACCAAAGTTGTTGCTGCTTACGTTTCTTTTTAAAATCCTTTATATTAACTTTGTGGTTTCTGAGCCATGCGTGCGTGCCGATAAAACTTTGGATCGATTTTAACCCATTTTCTCGTAAGCTAGCGAGCTGAATGTTTGCAGGCAGATTCGTGCCGATGACAAACATGATTTATCAAAGTTTCAGATAAATCGAATGCACTGTGATTGAATTATTGAGTTTTTAAATTATTCTATTTATCTCTATGTATCACGTAAATGTTTGCGATAAAGTGTCGTGGTGCGTATTCTGTTCAACAACATCTCCTGTCACGCAATAAGGTGCGCATTACATTGACAGTACTTTTTAAAAATATATTCACGATCGGTGCGCATTATATTAAACACGTTTTACGAGACATAACTAGAATTTTGTATTTTCGGATTGTTTTGCCCTGCGTATTATAATGAACGAGCAAAAATACCCGTGCTACGCTACGGGGTAGGCACAATAAGAATAACTTTATTTAGTTTTGGGTCTCAAATTCTCCTTAAAAATGAATGTAAACGCATTTGGAAATTAGGGTAGTGATAAATCAAACACCTTCTTAATAAAAACAACGATATGTGTGTCGAGAAAAATAAAAATATTATTAATTTAAGTATTACCCATCAATTTTGGTATTTCTGCTTTAATATAGCATCATCATTATCATCCGTGNGGCAAGGCTCACTTTCTTTTCACGTGAATCAAAACATGAAAACAATATCTTTCCACATGATTCCTTTGGTTCTTAGAAATAGCTAGCTAAACACCCATTTCATTTATAGTCTAAGCATGAAATTCGTTCAAGACAAATAGGATATTTTTAGCCGGATATTATTTGTGAATATTCTGGCTTGGGGAGAGTGGAAAATATGGTTTATTTGTTTTCAAGGCTCATGTTCTTTTAACGTAAATAAAAACATAAGAACAATGCTGCTTTTTAAGAAAATGGTGAGAAATTGATCTCCTTATAAATTTTATGTCAATCATTATATATTCCCGCACATTTTTTCTAATACTAACAATTCACTTTATATCAATCTTTATTCCCGTTGTATACTATTCATCTAATAAACTCAAAACAGCTTGGCACAAAATGAGTTGTTGTCAGTTTGTTTTTTCAACATAACACGCACTTTCTTATGCTAGATCCTATTTATAAGTCGTATTACCCGTGATATTTCTTTACACTTGATATATTTTGACCTTAAAGAACAGTTTTTACCCGAAGCGTATGTCATGCAACCATATCGTTCGAGAAATGTACCCAATTTTTTTAACATGGATGTTTCATCATTCGTTAGGTCTTAGAGTAAAATACATGTTTTAAGATTACTTTTTTCATGGGAAAAGCTCTTCAAAACATTATTTCTAGGCTAAGCATGGCCTTAGTCAAATGAATAGGATTTTGTATGCGCCAGATATTAATTATGTGAATATTGATGCTAAATTAAGTTAATTAAGTATGAGTTAATTTGTATTAAAGTAACACCTTAAATCGCTAGGTTTGAGCTGAAAATGTACCCTGCTGGTTTACTTTAGTTTTGCAAAAAATCTTTTTCTATTTGAGGGTTGTACACTTCGACCCCGGACGATTCGACCCCGGACTGTTCGACCCTGGCAGTCCGACCAAAGGACGTTTCGTCACCAGGTCGTTTCGACTCTGGTCGGTTCGAGCACGGACGTTTCGACCCCGGTCGATTCTATCCCGTGTGAATCGATCCCGGACAGTTCCACCACGGGATTTTTTTACCCTATGGCGTTTCGACCTCGGACGTTACGACCCTTTCGTTTCTAAACTGAGATTTATTTTCATTTATAATGTGCCACTTTATTTCTATTCTTATTTTTAATTAATTTTTGGTATATTATGAATTATAAATTAAAAACAGAATTTCATCTAATATCCCAACCACACTTAAAAAGGACATTATGTTATATTGGGTTTTAAAGATGTATATATTAAAGTGGCGCAAAGATTTTCACTGTGATAACAAAAATAAATGATTTTAAAAAAAATGTCGATAAGCTGAACAATGCACCTCGCAGGCGTTGGAACCATTACAAACGCGTGCCCTTCAATTTACTTCTTGTGTTCCTTAACAAAAAGCACCCTTCAAATAGTTTACAAAGTTGCTCCTCTATAAAAAAAAT
>MUZC01000054.1:125012-153292 GCA_002072015.1 Radix auricularia | reverse complement strand
TATTTGTTTTAATGTTGTTTGTGTGCTGGAATTTTTTTATTATTGCAAGTTAACTGATTTTTAAAATAAATTAATATCTTTGTGTTTAATGTATATCATCGTATTTCTTACTTTCTTTCTAGTTGAAAGAAATGTGTATTCTTTGTTTTTCTGACATAAAATCGAACAGTAAAATTTTAGACTTTGGTGTCACCCCCCTGATGGTGTCACCCGGGGCGGCCCGCCCCCCGCCCCCCTCACGACGCCACTGATCCACTACATGATTCATAGAAAAAGTTTAGTTTCTAAATCATAGCCCAAAGATTTGCATTCCATCATGACCCTGGTTTTTCAAGTACTGACTTTCAGCAAGTCTCGACCACTCAAGTCACGACTATTTGCACAACTTTGTGAAGCAATGGACTCCGATTACAAGTGCCTACTTTTATCATATGGAACTTCGCCGGCTTTCAAGAAGAAAAGTTCTTGACAGACTTGTACATCTTAAAATAGAAGTGACTTCTTTCCTTGAAACTGAAGATCAAATTTTTGAATTCCAACTACATGACGAAATCTGGTGGTTGAAGGTTCAGTTTATTTTCAATTTATTTGATAAATTAAATTCACTAAACTTAAGTCTTCAAGGACCATCTGAGAACATCATTACATCTTCATCGAGGTTGAAGTCATTCAATGATAAATTATCATTGTGGAAAAATTAAAATATCAAAAGGAATATTCTACTGCTTTCCAGCTGTTTATAAATTTTAAGATAAGAAGAAAATAGAGATAACAGTCAATTAAATTTTGAACACTCTCAGCAGTGGCGTCGCTAGGGGGTGTGGTGGGGGCGGGCCGCCCCGGGTGACACCATCATGGGGGTGACACCAGACCGTAAAATTCTATATATTCTCGTTATTTGGCTATGGAAAACGCGGAGGAGTTCTATGGGTTAAATCATGAGGGGTGACACCATGAGCTACCGCCCCGGGTGACACCAACCCTAGTGACGCCTCTGACTCTCAGTCAACTTCGATCGTTTCTTCAACATTATTTTCTATCAACGAATTAGCTTGAGTGATCAATCCGCTTGCAGTCAGTGAAGAAGTCAATTTGACGACTGAAGAGGAGGAGCAGCTGATCGAATTACGACATTACAAATTATATCAAACAACTTTCACCAACACGACTTTAGTATAATTATGGCTTGCAATCATGAAAGTCTATCCTTTAATCAGTTTGAAAGCAGTTAAAACTCTGTTGCCATCTTCATCTTCTTGGTTCTGCGGTTTTGGCTTTTCGGCATTAACTGAAATCAAGTCCAAGAAACGAGAGAGACTCCTTACAGTTCGTGATGAGTTGCGCGTTTGCTTGTCAACTTTGGAGCCACGATGAAATATGATTTGTTACCTTAAGCAGACATATATCAATTACAGTCATGTGTCCCAGTAATATGTAAAAATGTTCTCTTTTAAATGAAATAAGTTAAAATTATTTATGTGTGTCTCGAAAATTATCGAATATTCTTAGTGTGTCGCTACCCAAAAAGTTTGAGAAACACTGGTATAGAGGAAACCACTCAACCTTTCTAGCAGAGAAATTCCTGACCCATGTGTGACGGACAGAGGCGGAAAACGAACTTGTTTTGAGTAAGGGTCGCTACTGACAAATAAACTAACAATTGATTTTGTTTGTTTGTTTGTTGTCAATTATAAAACACAATTTAAAAATCAAACCGGAACCGAATGGAGTTACTAGAAGAAAGTGCTGACTATGGTGGGGACATAAGGTTATATCAAAGAATAGATCTCACTATTTTTGTTTTTGTTTAAATTTGAAGTCAAATGTCTACAGCTGGCAACTGACGCGATGACACTAGAAAAAAATTCTAAATGTGATGCAGGATTAAAACCGTAACTAGATCATTTTTCAAGAAGCCCCCCCCCCCCCCNCCCCACCCCCACTCCCACCAGGTTTAGGTAATAATGCCGTAAAAATAACAGAATACGTTAAGTTAAAGGATAGACTAGCTACATTGAGTCATACGAGTCATTCATCAATATTCACGTCAGTCGTTCTTTGGGCTTTATCTTTGTCCTGGATACCGCAGTTCATTAATCATTTGGATGATTAAAAAAATTGAACTGAAAAGTGAAAAGTCCATCTTCTCAGGTTACTCAGAACAAATATATAGTTCTGCCAACGAGATAATTGAAGTAGGCGAGGATAAGGGACTACACGACATTACACGATTTCGTAAATTTTTTAAAATGCGCACCACGCCGCGTAATGTATTCTTAGGAAAGGGTAACTTTATTTTTCGATCCATGAATTATAAATCTAATTATGAGTTTCGACAAAGAAACGGGAAAATACGCTTCACGATTTTCTAAGCTAAACATATACAAGATGAACACCCATATCAACCTCCCCCCCCACTCACACTCCCCCAGCCCTACCTCACTCCCTATTAACATTTTAGGGTTCAAATGACACATGAGTTGTTGCAACGATAAAAGTTTTTACAATGACATTTTACTTACAGGTCTGAGCTCTCTGACGTCACTGGTTTCGAAGAAAGATTTGTCCAAGTGGCTTGTCTTATACACATGTTTGTCACAGGTTGTACCCGGCCAGGCGTGCGGCGACAACCCGCTGAGACGTTATGAGGTTGTCATCAAGAAAATAAGTAAGTCAGTGTTGTCACCAAAAATCCTTGTCACAAACGTCCTTGTCACAAACATCCTTGTCACAAACATCCTTGTCTCAAACATCCTTGTCACAAACATCCTTGTCACAAACTTCCTTTTCAGCAAACATCCTTGTCACAAACTTCCTTTTAGGCAAACATTCTTGTCACAAACATCCTTGTCACAAACATCTTTGTCACAAACATCCTTGTCAGCAAACATCCTTGTCACAAACATCCTTGTCACAAACTTCCTTGTCACAAACATCCTTGTCAAAAACATCTTTGTCACAAACATCCTTGTCACAAACATCCTTGTCACAAACATCCTTGTCACAAACACCCTTGTCACAAACTTCCTTGTCACAAACATCCTTGTCACAAACATCCTTGTCACAAACTTAAAAACAAATTACACGAACTATTTGTGTAAGAAAACAATAAATTTAAGCTATATTTATAAACTACTTTGTACTGATGAAGGCATGAGCCGAAACGTTTACTATTATTTGTATTAGTTAATAAATAAAGCTTAAATTTATTGTTTTCTTACACAAATAGTTTGTGTAATTTGTTTTTTTTTAATTGAAAAGCTTTATGCAGTCCCATTCTGTATGATATATTGTCACAAACTTCCTTGTCATAAACATCCTTGTCGCAAAAACATCATTGTCACAAACATCCTTGTCACAAAGAGCCTTGCATAAACATTCTTGTCAAAAACAAGATTTCTTTCTATACCAGTGCTTACTGTCATTATTATAATAGTTTCTATCTAAACCAATGTTTGCTGTCACTACTATAATTTATATATAAACCAGTGTCTTCTGTCAATATTAAAACTTATATATAAATCAGTCTCTTCTGTCACTATTATAATCTGTATATAAACCAGTGTCTTCTGTTACTATTATAATTTCTATCTAAACCAGTGTATTTTGTTACTATTATAATTTCTATCTAAACTAATGTTTTCTGTCAATATTATAATTTCTATCTAAACCAGTGTCTTCTGTCACTATTATAATTTCTAATCAAACCAGTGTCTTCTGTCACTTTTAAAATTTTTATATTAACCAGTGTTGGTAAAAGCGAAGTATGTCGACCGTGACGTCACGGTCATGGCGGCTTTCATTGTTGATATAGCACGTCCTTTAAATAGCTTTAAAATTAAAATTCTATAGCTATACCTATCAAAACCCTAAAACCTTCCATTTTTTATAATCCTTTTAGAATTTATAGAATTTTCTTTACTAGCTACCGATAGCGTCGCGACGTCACGGTCGACATACTTTGCTTTAGCCCCAGTGTCATCTGTCACTATTATAATTTCTAGCTAAATCAGTATGTGGTATCACTACGGGGGCGGATTAATGGAAAGGGGCTCATTGGACTGAAGCCAGGTGCCCCTAATTTTGTAAAGGTCGCCAAATTTATTTTATTGTATAATAAAAGTATGCAAATGTTTGTCTGAATCCTTGAAAATATCATGAGAAAATAAAATCTCATCTATTTTTCACGATAACATGCCGAAGAGTGTAAAGTACCAGAAATCATCATTTATTTGTAATAACTTCTAAAATTTGTATGCAGGTAAAAGGAAACCAAGCTAGAAAATAAATAAAATGTTTCGATTTCTTATTAGTTTGCAAGAAATTGCAAATGCGAAACTTTGACGTAATATTGCATAATTCAATAATTGAATGTGATGATCGCTCTAAAGAATCATGTATACCATTGGTTCCGAACCTTTTTTTGGGGGGCTACCTTTTTTTGTAAAAGCTTTGTATCCCGCGAACCCCATAAAATTTAAAGAAGTTATTTTCAATAAAAGTTTTTGCAAAATAGTTGTGAAATTTTCTATTTATTATTCTTTTATTTTAAATTATGTTTAATAATTAATTTAACGTGATGGTTGAGATTGCATATCATCAACCAGCTTCCTAATTCTAGTGAGAACTTTTGTTAACACAAACCTCATGTCATTCTCAACATTTAATTAATTTTTTAAATTTTTTGTTAAAATAAAGAAGCATTGAAAGTCCACTCTCACAGAGATATGTAGACACAAATGGAACTAAAAACTTGAAAGGGAACCAACGTCAAATTTGGGTATGATGATACATAGCACACCAAAATTGTGTAACTTTTCATTTAACAAGTTACTTGCGGAGGAATCATTTCCGCAAACTCAAGAATTCATCTTGTAATTCACCAGGAATCCTGGCTACACCAAGGGGTGCAGAGAATGGATTTTTTTTTGTAAATGAAGTTTCTTCTGCTTATACCTCAGGGAAGTAATGCTGCAGTTCGTTTTCAAAGGAGTTCAAGTAACCTCCTCTTTCAAAGTTTCATTTATTTCACATTTACATTCAATTACCACACTGGAGAGTGTCTCAAACATGGCGATGTTTCCAAGATCTACTTCCCTTCGCCAGTTTCGAAGCTTGGATACACAAGCCCTGAGATGACCGTGAAATGCAATAATATTTGTTTCATTTCCCTGAATTTTGACATTAAGCTAATTTGGTTGTTCGAATATATCAGCTAGATATGCTACTCTTTTTCAACCAATTTTTGTCGTTTTAACATACCAAAAGGTCATGTTTCCCTTGCACTTACAGGAACAACCTGATTTTAATTCAAAGACGCGATTCACAACATTTCCTCTCGCCAACCAGTGAACAGCAATGTAGAAAAGAAGAACCTCGTATTCATAATCAATGCCTTGCAAATTTCTTTAAACAGACGGGTGTTGAGAGCACCAGTTTTGGCGTAATTTACAATTTTTATTAGACAATTAAGTATCTCTTGCAGAGTAGTTGGAAGAGTCTTAGTGGCAAGGATGTACCAGCGAATTATGCAGTTAATTTCCCTTGCCTAGGGGGAGCCAGTTCTTTAACTGCAAGCTTGAGTTTGACCCAAGCATAGATGCATGGTTCACGCTATCTACGAAGCCCACAGACGTTTTCCCACTTTAATTTTCTAGTCTCAAAAATGTATTTAACTTTCCCATAATATCTTCAATTTTTGTATTAGTTTCAAGTCCACCACAAAATGGGAACTCTACTTTGATATCATCTGAATGTATATATTTCACGAAGACAAGCTACCGATCACAAAATGTGGATGAAACTGCTATCAGACTATATATATANTGAGCCATACATATACATTAAAGCCAGCCTCATACATCAACATCTCAAATATACAACATTGCGGACATTTAAATAATACATATAATATTTTAAAAAATATATAGTCATTTTCAAATAATATTTTAATAAACACATGAACATTGGGGAAATATTGAAACCAACACTCAAGAGCGTTTCTCTTAAAAATCATAGCTATAGCATTAGAGTAAGTGATTCTTTTAGCAATGCTAATTATTGTAGGAACCCATTGAAGACACCGGCAATATAATTTACAAATAGCGCATTTTCCTCAAATATTACTTTTGTCTGTAGCTAGAAAAGTGGTGGCGAAACTTATTGAAGTCGCGTGCCTTACATTGAACCAAACCAAACTTATTTATAGCAAAGTGACAACATTGCAATGAAACCCGAAAATGTGGGTTTGGCTTAGGTGGTTTGATTAAGGAAGAAATATTCTAGTTGCGTGCCGGCTGATGAGGCTCTATGTGCCGGCTGATGAGGCTCTATGTGCCGGCTGATGAGTCTCTATGTGCCGGCTGATGAGGCTCATCGTGCCGGCTGTTGAGGCTCTATGTGCCGGCTGATGAGGCTCATCGTGCCGACTGATGAGACTCTATGTGCCGGCTGTTGAGGCTCTATGTACCGGCTGATGAGGCTGTATGTGCCGGCTGTTGAGGCTCTATGTGCCGGCTGATAAGGCTGTATGTGCCGGCTGATGAGGCTCATCGTGTCGGCTGATGAGGCTCTACGTGCCGGCTGATGAGGCTCATCGTACCGGCTGATGAGGCTCATCGTGCCGACTGTGGCTCGCGTGCCATAGGTTCGTCAGCACAGAGCCAGTCTGAAGAAATGAAACTAAATAGAAAATAATAATTTACACACGCGCTTGGTTGGCGAGAAATGTGCATATCATTAGAATTTTAAAATGTAATGAATAATATGTTTCAACGTTGTTTGTAACATTTACTGACACGTGTAAAGTGCTTAGTTGAAGATCATGATCAATGTGATGTGCCTCGTGCACATGTTCATCGTGCTTAACTCAAAGGAAACGTTTGGGATCGCCGGAATGGCAGAGTCTATCCGACCAAAGGTCGCAAGACATACTCTTTATTTGAACATAGATGAGAAGACATAGATAACTAGACAGATTGTCTATTGGAATTCACATGACAAGAGATACTCTCTATTGGAGCCCATATGACTAGACAGACTGTATTGGAGCACATATGACTAGACATACGTATTGGAGCACATATTAAACAGACTGCATTGAAAGACCTATGTCAAACATACTCTCTGTTAGACCACAAATAGCAAGGCAAAAGACTTTTGATTGACGCAAGGTAGAACCACCATAGTAAATTCAGCTCTCGCTCCAACAAACAAATGCGAAGCCAGAAAAAGACGATATAATGTCCCTGAGCCCCGCACTAGGACAAGTGAATCGGGAGTTAATGAAACCTGGTTTTCACAATGTGTGTTATATACCAGTTATGATGGTTCTACACTATTTGGTCCTGTAACTGTTGGTCCTACACCAGTTGGTCCCATAACATTTGGTTCTATAACATTTGGTCCGATAACATTTGGTCCTATAACAGTTGATCCTATAACATTTGGTCATTTAACATTAGGTCCTATATCAGTTGGTCCTATAAAGTTGTCTTAAACCAGAAGCTCCTACACCCATTTGTCTTACACAAGTTTGTCCCATATCTGAATGTCCTACATGAGGCCAAACATTCTTGAAATATGTAAGACTTTTAGGCCATCTACAACAATAAAAACGCGACCATCTCCCCACGTGAAATACGAACTTAAGGACAATTAGCGCAAGTTATTGTACCAGATCTACATCTAATGGGTTTTGTCGATCATTATAGCTTAAATATTTCCAGTATAATTACATTTTCAAAACTCCACACAAATGATCTAAGTTTAATTTCTTGCGGTATCATTTTAAACCATTTCTGTTATCTGGGGCAAGAATTTAATTGTTAAGTCTATCAGGTATCTCGTTTGGTTTAGTTTTTTCTTCCATGACGTATGTCGTATTGTTTTGCTTATTGCCAGGTAGGATATCACTTAAATGATATTCTCCTTATCAAAATACCGGTAGACATAGTCAGAGAAGAGAACAGATAACTCACAGAATACCATACTTAGTGTTAGAGTAAAAGAGAAGAGATAACCCACGGAATACCATACTAAGTCTTAGAGTAAAAGAGTCGCAAACAATAAGAAAATAATTTTAAAAATTGAAGACACATAGATACACATAGTATAGTAAATGAAAAAGCTTTAATACGTAGAAATAAATACATAAATGTTTTTAAAAATTCTCTTTATATAAACTACCATGTAAAAAAGTCCGAGAAAACTAACTGTAAATGATTCACAATTTACAAATTAATAAACAAACCTGAAAAAAAAAGTTAAGTTACATAAATTTTATATTTGTTACATGTCTTATGTAAATTGTTTTAAAGAGAAACGGCCTGCTTAATCATGATACACCTGCCATTTAATTCTCGTAGGGCTGACCACACGAACGGACAAAATGGTCGTCTTGTCGTGTGATTAAACCATGGCATTTTGAAAAAAAAACAACATCTAAAATCTAAAGTTTGAAGCTTCATGTAAGTATTGCTTACCCACGTTGAGATCAGTGTTACTTTGTTCAATCTGCTGTGTGGGTACACATCTACTGTGTGAGTACACATCTTCTGTGTGGGTACACATCTACTGTGTGGGTACACATCTACCGTGTGGGTACACATCTACTGCGTGGGTACACATCTACTGTGTGGGTACACATCTACTGTGTGGGTACACATCTACTGTGTGGGTACACATCTACTGTGTGGGTACACATCCACCGTGTGGGTACACATCTACCGTGTGGGTACATATGTACCGTGTGGGTACACATCTACTGCATGGGTACACATCTACTGTGTGGGTACACATCTACCGTGTGGGTACACATCTACCGTGTGGGTACACATCTACTGTGTGGGTACACATCTACTGTTTGGGTACACATCTACTGAGTATTATAGCGCAGCATTTCGCTGATCTATGTATAATAATTCTAGCTTTGTATGTAATGACAAACTGAAATAACCAGAGTAAATTGTATCATCTCTAATGAGTCTGTAGACCCTTTGAGACATAATTCTCACCAGCTCTGTGCTGGTGGTCTTGGATAAAACAAGGTCTGCTTCACTCCTAGATAAGTGCTGGCCATGAGCCACTTGGTGCTTAGTTCACCAGACTCTTGCAACTACATCAACACCATTAAACATTCTAACCATCTCATCTAATCGCAGCCATTTAAAACAAATAAGATGACAGCTTTCAATTGCGTTCCGGAAGTCAATCCTCGTATATTCTGAGAACAAGTTTGGTCACTTAAACCTGTGAGTTGCTGCTATGAAATGTAGCGATGTGTTACCAAGGGTAGAATGCAGTGGCGTAGCTAGAGCTTTTGCCGCCCGGGGCGGTCTTTTATATGCCGCCCTTTTAGGGACCGCCTCCAAATGACGTCACGCACCGTTGGGGGGCGCAACTGTAAATAAAAGTTCCACTTAAATATATGATTACCGACACTGTATTCAATGAAGTTTTACATAGTTTCACGCGTGTTACGATATTAGAGTGCAGCCTTAAACTAAAAACATATTTAACTGACAAAAAAATAGTTTAAACACGCTCATTTTCAAACAGAAAATACCGCTTGTATGGGGGGGGGGATCTTTGTCACGTCACATTGAGGAAGGGGATCGAAGTATTCGTATCATGACGCCGTGTGCCGAGGGGGCAGGGGGGTGAAAAATCAGCCGAAATCATCTGACGTCATTTTGGAACGGCCCCTTAAGTCAATCATGACGATTTTTATAAATTCATGAACTTGAATAAATAATTCTAATTGAAACAAAAAACATTGTAAAGGTGGGGAACAATTTTACCATTACATGCACTATTTATGTAAGCAGTAATAAAAGAGGCCACATAAGATTATTTACCTATAATGAAAACATAAAAATACAAGATAATTGTGAAGGCCACAAGAAAGTTATAAGGGTCGCTGCCCCCCCCCCCCCAATGAAACAAAAGATATTCCAAATTTTACACCCAAAAAACATTAATTAATATGCTTTTACTTTTTATTTATAAATATATGATTTGTTTGAATAAAAAAGACATTGTATACATCAGTATATAAAAATATTTTTATTATCTATACATTTACTTACTTACCTAACTTTCATAGTAAAAAACTCTTGTAGTAATATGTTTTAAAAATATAAATTATTTGTAATATCTTAATCTATGGACATATTGCAAGATTTAGTAGTCTTTAATCACTTATTGTTAAACGAATGAATTTTTTTAAAATCAACTTTAGTTTGGAAAAGCTCCTTTCACAACTAGATACACTGATTGAAATTATCAAATTCTTAGCAAAATTATAATGTTGGGTAAATTTTTTTCAATATTTACTTTTTTTTAAAACAATGCCTCCTCTTGTAGTGTAGGCTGGTCTTAGGCTCCTGCAACCCATGCGGTCGCAGAGGGACCCGCGCTTTCATAGGCCCAACCTATCTTAATTTTCACTTAATACCTTTATTAATACCTTATCCCTCTCCAAACTGGGGTACACACAATCTTTTTCGCATACAAAGATGCATAGGGGCCCGCAGTATCTAAGACCAGCCCGGTGTACTGCCATAAAAACCTGGATCCTTTCTCTTTCAATTTCGAACAATTATCTATCAGTGGAAATAAAGAAATTTATTTGATGTTCAAATTCTTCATTTAGTAGGATAGATGCTATTATACAAGACTACTTTCTTTGCCAGGACATGTAACTCATCACCACGTTGTTTTATTTTCTTTTATAATAATATCTATGGATAAAATCATTTCTCCTTATACTTCTTGCTCTAGAGATAGAAAACATGTCCTCTGAATTTTCCCCAATCATATTTTTCTCCTTCTAACTTGTTCATATAATACCTCCAACTCTTTTTAACAGCGTTCTGTATTAGCACAAATCTTTGCTCTATGAAATGGGTTTGCATAGTTTGCATTAATAAAAAAAATATGGGTTCCCATAAATTGCGATTGTCAGGGTTATAAGAATCACTCTTTGTTAAAGTGATGTGTCTGCGTGGCCACCGACAGCGATATCATAGAAAAGAAAAAGATCGCATTGAACTGAATAAAATTCCAGCATCTGATCTCGTTTTACTAGTTATTTCAGATGTCAATTTTTCCAAGACGCTTGAGATTTTTAAGTATGTCTTTTTCGGTATTATTTCTGTTATTGTGGTGTTTATTAATGGAAAAATGAATAACCGTTCATTTTTAATAAATAGCCTTATTTTAATGAAAGACACAAGCTATATATGCTACTTTAATGCAATAAAAACAAAGTAAATTAAATTTTTAATAAGTTATCTTACAAAAAATTTATGAAACCTGAACAGTAATATAATTTACTACTTACAAGTTAAACACAATATTCGAACCACTATGTCATATAGGTACTTGTTAGCGAGCACATCATTCTGCGAATGTCGATATACCAAGCTAAAACTGTCGTGGTGATATTAATAGAACATATTTTCGGACCAGCGGTGATGTGTTGCTGTTTTTTGTGCAGTTTTATTATAAAAGCGCCATCTGTGATGTATACCGCTTAATTTTCCAAATAATTCGTTACCTTTTCTTGAGCGATTTTAAATTTTTAAACGGTTTAGTTATAACAACCACTATGTAATAAAACAAATGTTGCACGAATCCGTTAATTAAAACTCAAAATTAAGATTCTTCTTGTTTCACCATGGTTTCCCAATTAAAAGAAAAGGGGCAGTTTTCGGAAATGGCTTTAATTTCCAAATGCCCACAAACGCCGCCCTTTGAATGAGTGCCGCCCGGGGCGGACCGCCCCCACCGCCCCCCTAGCTACGCCACTGGTAGAATGTTATATTGAAACATAGACAAAATGATATAAAATATGAATGGACACAACCATTAAATGTACGTCAAGTACATCACATGTTCTATTTATTGTCTCTATTTCCTTGCCGATGTCTCAAGGTCACGACCTTGTTCAAAAAGGTCATTCATTTGTATTCCTTCTAAAATGCTAGCATTATCTGAAAACTATGTAACCTTTAAACGTGTATTTAAAGTTCAATATACTATAACCAGTACCGTAACATTCCCAAAGGGACATTGAGCTTGGTCAGATTTTGTAATAAGGTATCATATCCGAGACTCCAATATGTTCGATAGCATTCACTTTGTTGGGCGCGTGACACAAATGTCAGCTTATAATCGAGATTCAAACAATGGCATATCAAATGTCGTCCTAGACATGGCATCTTTATTTCCTTCACTTTGATATATTCCGACACACACACAAATAATATATATATATATAATATGGCAGAAGTAGAGTAACGTTGAACTTTATCTTTAACAAAACAGGATTGACACGAAATAAAAAGCAGACCGACCTACGCCATTTGTAGAAATCTCTAATAAGAATTTGAGCTTCTCGTTTTTTTTAAAAGGAACATTTCAAGAATGTCATCTTTCGAAATCTAGACGACGTTTTTCATTGAAATCCTTGTGCGTACAGCGGTCTGAAAATAGGAAATACAATGTGACGTATTCAGTCCATAAGAAATGTGAAGTATTAAGATTACAGGAAATGTGAAGTATTAAGATTACAGGAAATGTGAAGTATTAAGATTACAGGAAATGTGAAGTATTACGATGACAGGAAATGTGAAGTATTAAAATTACAGGAAATGTGAAGTTTAAGATGCAGAGGCGTAACTGTGTTTTACACAACCTTGGCAAATTCATTTTACCCTCTCTTGAGAAAAAGGGCAAATAATAAATTGTACCGAATACATCGCTTATTGAAGGATTAGCCCTCTGCGCCCTTGGCAACTGCCCCGATGCCGTGTCGTAGTTACGCCTCTGTTAAGATTACAGGAGATGATAATTCATTTAAGGTGCTTACCCCGCACAGTTTAGTTATAAAAATCGGCTCTTCTGTTGAAGTGATGTTATTAGTGAAATGACTTCTTTTATCAGGTGGACATTGAGAGCATTTAAAAAAAGTGGAACCTAATCTTAGGTGAAAGAAAACTGTAAAAAAAAAAGAGTAAAAGTTTTGAAAATCTTAATTTTTAAAAACGTCATTTTTTTGTACACACTGGCACTTTGACTCCTTTTATTTAATAATTTTAAGTCATTTGATCGTCTTTAAAATTACTTCAATGGGTTTCAAATTTAAAAATAGGGATTTAATTGTAAATTAATGTCGTAAGGTAATTTAGCTTTAGCCAAAAAATGTATTCGATCGTGGGGCGATGTAACAAGCCAGAATAAACCCCTGACCAGAATATACCCGGGTATAATCTGGCCTATGCTAGAATATATCCCGGGGGGTTAAACTGGCCTTGGCCAGAATATACCCCTTTGACAACATGAGGATATATAGTAAAAAATGAAGAATGCTTATTTAGACATTCTATTGGAGTTTAAGCTTTGTCAGAGAAGTTTAACTCATTTCTTAAGTAGGAAAGATGTTTTATTTACAATAAAATCAGAATACTAAAATGATTTCTTTTATTACGATGTCTGATAAGATGGTCATTTTTTAAATATAAAGTTACAGTCTACACATATAGAGATGGAATCAGCGTTTTATTATTTTTATTATTTTATTTTTTAAAAAGTTGAATAATTTAAGCAAAACATGAATTATTATTAAAAAAATTAATAATTCATTTACGATATGGACTATATTTGTAGCTTTGCAAACGCTTGCGAAATGTTATTTCGTGGACCTCGCTTATTAATAAAATCATTATGGTAAATTATTTTGACTATGGCGATAAAGATTTTTTAAAATTTGAATTAAATTATGCATGAATCTTTTGTTTGTTTGTTTGTTGTTTTTTTTCTCATATATTTTAAATTACGGGCACCAACAATTTAGGCCTATCTTCATTTTGTTTTTGAGATGAACATATCGTGGCGCCCCCCTTTAAATCTAACTAAATATACGCAGATATGCAAAATACTTTAAAGAATATGACAAGACTAAAATTGTGGGAAACATCGTTTGACTTCCCCAATGTTGTTTGTCGTATTTCCGAACCTTTATCTGACGCTCGGTTTGCCTTTGCGGCGTCTTAAGAAATTCAAAATTAACCTTTGTTCCAGTACCGCAAATTAATTATATTTTTTAAATAAGTGGAATTCATTTTTACCTTGTTACTCTTAAAACCCGCTTCTAATACAACAAGGAAAGCCCTGATATGGAACCCCCATGGTAAGCAGAAAAGAGGCCGTCCAAGAAACACTTGGCGCCGAGAATTGGAAGCAGACATCAAGAGAATTGGCCATGAATGGTAGATCCCGGAGTAGCTAGCCCAGGATAGTGAAGCCTGGAAATCTCTCGTACGTGGCCTATGCCCATGGAGGAATCGCAGACGCTGACGATGATCAGTGGATGCCCCTCATGGACGAGATGGCTCAGCAACAACTCTTAAAACAGTACGGTCATCTTTATTGGATTTTGCCGATGTTGGATTGCCCGCTTTTCTTGCATTTATCTATTGTTATGAAGCACGGATTGTGTTCTGACCTCGTCAAGCCCTATTATTTTATTTTAAACCAACCGTACTTCTCTTGAAAGGCGTAAATATAAATGAGTAGCATAAAGATGCGAATGTTGGCAACCTTTTTGGATTAGGCCAATCTTTACAGATTCCACGAATCGGATTTCGCGACTTTAAGAGCACATTTTTGATCACTATAAAATGACTTCCAAACGACCAGAGCGCAAACTTTGTCAACGATGGAAGAGCAACTGTATGATCAACTTTTTCAATTCTACTCTGCAACGAAACTTAAGTACGCCTATTAAAACGCCTCAGATGGCTAGGACATGTGAAAAGAATGAGCCTGGTCGCATTCCAAAGGACATCCTATATGGAGAACTGGTATCGGGAAAGAGAAAGACACGTCGACCACGTCTACGATTTAAGGATGTCTGCCAGAGAGACTTGACAGCATCAGAATAAGCACGAGTGACTGGGAGTGTGAAGCAGAAGACCGATCTACATGACGCATAGTTGTCAAAGAGAACTTAAAAGTAGCCGAAGAGCGCAGGATTGACGAGGCTATAGACAAAAGAGCTGGGTGAAAGGCCAAAACATTGGGAGCACAAATATTCTGTGATCCATCGTCTTGCGAGACGGAAGGATGCTGATGACGATGAATCATCGCCGCAATTCATCGCATGGCTTTGAAGATGGAATCCTGGTGAGTTGGTCCCTACCTCTTGTTAGAATCATTAACAAGGAAAGAGTTAAGCTAAAGAATATATTGACAGACAAAATACTCAGAAACACCTACAATGTCAGTAACATAAAATTTTACAGCAATAAACATTTTTCTTAACCCAATCAGTTCTCCAATGATACGTTAAAGGTACTGTCAATTGGAGCCTACAACAAAAGGAACAAGAAAGCACCGGTGAAGAAACAGACATAATAGTGATGCAACCTGTCTCAAAACCAATGCAGATTAGGACTTTAACCCAATAAAAAATTTCAAGAAGAAAGCATCTTAGCACAACTCTTGGCCTTACTCCTGACAAGTTTGTATTTTATGGCCGCACTCGAGATCTTGAACAACCGAGACGTACATATTAAAGGATATTGGGGGCGGGGGAGGGCGGTTACATAACAACTACATGACTACTTGAATCAAAATGTTGAATGGGTGGCCTAAGGAAGACAGAATAATCAACATTCTATCAACAAAAATTTTTTTAATGCAAAACTAGATATAAACCAAAGATAAACGTAGGACGTAATAATCATCTGTATAGAAGGAGCGTCTGTAAATGTTCAGATAAAATACGGGTAAGGAATCCTAAGTGTTCGCACGCGTTTGAAAAGCAACAAACATAACGACTCTTAAATTATTGTTTTAAAATAAACCCTGTAGTTCTTGATTAAGTTAATGTTGAATGAAAAAAACCCACTTATTCCACATATATATTTGCATAGACTGTAAATTGTGATATTGAATTGTCGAAATTATTTAAGATCTCATATTTTAAAAATGAGAGTACGACATCATCCTGTTCCAAATAAAATGTAATGCTCCTTTCATAAAATATATTATTATTATTCTTTTATTTTAATTAAAACAATTTTGCTACTTAATTTCTCTGACAGAGCTAAAACATGAAGAGAAAGTCTAAAAATTTGACTCATCAATGTTCTACTATACATCCCCACGTTGCCAAAAGGGTATATTCTGGCCTATAAACTTGAATGAATAAATGTCTGGAAAAATAGATTATGAACATTAGCATAGATGGATGTATGAGCATATGGATTGATGATATATCAGCAAGTAAGTAAAATCGGACTCTGGTCTAGGGCAAGTGAAGTAGCGTTCACAAGCTTATTAAGCCACAACTAACGAGCAAGGCATTGCCAGTACCGAGGCTTGAGCCCGTGACTCGAGTTCTTGCAACGGTTCGGCAGTACAGCGCGCTACCACTTAGACCACCGCGGCCCGATATATGAATGAAAGGATGGGTTATAGGATGGATGAAGTAAAGATGGATAAAATACAAGATACACAGATGAATGATGAGATCGGAACAATTAATGTATGGATCTATTTTAGGATGGATGTTTAGATGTATGGATTGATGTATGAATGGATTTTCGGGTGGGTTGATAAATAGATGGATGTATAGATGGATTGATAAATTTATGGAAAAATGAGCGGATAAATTCATATTTTAATAAAACACACATTTGAAATAGTGAGTGAATGCCCCAGTCAAAACAACTCACGCGATAAACAAAGTGCAATTGATTTTTTTTTAAAATGTTCTGATTTAAAGCCAAGGATAAAAAGATACATGTATACAATTTAACCCAAGAGCGTTTAATGCTGATATATAGAGATATTTTATACGCAGGTTTGCATATTAAATTACTCCCCTTTGAATCGTTTGTGTAGTTCAAAAGCGCTTTTTTTCTTACGTAAATGTCTCAATATTTAAAAAAAATTTACATTTTGAATATTTTTACAGCCAAAGGGCCGAACTTAAAACGTAGTATACAAAGAGATACTTAACAAATGATTATTGGCATATTTTCACCTACGTAATTTTTTTAAAAAGTCAGTATACTTCCAATGCGAAACGCGAGTTGATATCCATACTCCTAGAAACTTCACGAAGTGGGTTTGGGTGATAACAATATTGATTTATTATGGTCACAAATATACTGAAATGGCTTGCTAAGGAAGGCCTCATTATCATAAGTTCGATAACCCCGTATTAAACACGCCCATCAGCCACGCCCACTTTTAAAGGTAAAGTTGTTGATTCTTTGTAAAAAAATTTTTTTACTATTACGACTTTGTCCTTCAAATCCCCGCCAACATTTTTATGAACTCCTCAAGCCTATAATAACTATTGCAAACCCTTTATAAACCCAGTTTTAACCATTTCAATAGACCTCAACCTACGCATGCCAGTGTCCAGCGAATCCTTTGAAACTTGATCCCTGCTATCTGAACTCTCCACCAGGGATATAATTACTTAACAGCAAGATTCTCTAAAAATATCAGTAACCGAGTCCAAAATTTCTGCGTTGCCACGATTAAAAAGGAAAATACAATTAATTGATTAAAACAAAAAAAAACGATGCTGTGCTATTGTGTTTCATTTAGCAACATTCTCTTGTTACAATAACAATATTATCCTGCGTTGTAGATTGGCATGGAAGGTAACTGATGCTTTTAGTTTAGACTAGTTTAAACTCGGATTACCGCTCCTAGAATGTCCGGCTTTTTGTTTTTCATAGTCTCGTTTATATATATATATATAAAAAAAAAAGTATATTTTTATTTAAAGAAGTAAAAGAACTCTAACATTGCAGTTCAATATTTCTATCGCTGATTTTTTTAGGGTCAGTCAGAGGCATTACCAATGTACCCTCTAGTGTTACTTGGTCCATGCGCAAAGTAAAAAAACAAACAAAAAAAAACTTTTGGGCAAAGTTGCACAAGAACCATTTTTTGTGCAATATTTTACAAAATTTGCTGCACTTAATTCTAAATAGCTGCTCGGCGTCGGTAACATATATGCGCAGACATGCAGCACGTATCTTAAATGGAACAATGGACGTGACTAGGGCGGAGTCAGTTGGGTCCTGTAATCTCATGGGGTCATACTATGGTGGATTAAGGGGGGGGGGCTGAACGGGCTAAAGCCAGGAACCCCCGACGGTTTGAGGGCCCCCAAACTTTTTATATTTTGTAATAAAAGTGTACAAGTGTTTGCACGAACCCTTGAAAAAAAAATTAAATAAATATATAAAGATTATCTATTAAACTGATCACGATTCAGACCTGATAGTCCTAATAGTTTATACTTTAAAAAATTTCTCAATTTAAACAAGCTACGCTGGCCGTGTGCAAAAAGCATAGGCTTGTAATGCAAGTTGTGTCGGGATCGATTCCCAGAGGTGGAAAGTAATTTCTTTTTTGCTTTTCACACTCAATTGTAACATACCGGCGAACACTTCAAACAGTTATTTCTTTGAGTTCGTTTTTTTTTTCATTATTAATATTGAGTTACAGTCTTATATTAGCTATTAGCAATCATTTTATTTTAAGGGATGCTGGCTGGATAGGGCCCCCGTTTGATTGCAGCCCGGGGCCCCGTGCAGTCTTAATCTGCCCCTGGGGTCATAACCCTGCGCCCACAGACCCCACCAGGGATCCCATTCCAAAGACTTCATCACAGTGTACCATACCCAATCGGTCTCATTGCAACACAGACCCCACTCCCAGACCCCACCAGGGATCCCATTCAAAAGACTTCATCACGGTGTACCATACTCCATGGATCTCATAGCAACACAGACACCATTCCCAGACCCCATCCCAGGGATCCCATTACCCACAACCGTATCTGGGATCCCATTTCAACTTGTGTATTACAATATTTTTATTTAGCCATTAATAGACTCTCTTACAACGACCAACTTGTGTTTTTATGGGTTAATTAAGATAAATAAACTATTTTAAATAATATGTTCTCGACATGCGGCTTGGAAATTTCAGGTAAAAAAAATATGGAAACTCTCTCCCTGTCTTCCCGAGATAAGGAAACTCTCTTGACATCTTCCCGGGGCATGTGATACCCTGGAGTTTAAGAAACCTTTACAAACATCTTTGTCTTTTTTGGGGTGACACACACCTTAAGCTACTAACAATCAGAGACTTTGAGATTCTCACCATTATAATATTTTTGGATTTCAATGTTTTGATAATCGTTCTATATTAGTTTTTACTTGGCTCAATTGACATATTTGGATCTTTGTTTGAGAACCATTCCTAATTCAAGATTCGTTATTTGAGAAGATGTATACTGTGGAGATAAGGAACCAAATCTTTTCATATTGATCACAACTTATTGTTAGGTCGTCCACATCAACGGTAGCCAAGCAGAAGCTCGCGAGCCGCATGCGGCACATCTTTGTTCACTGTGCGACTTGCGTACAATTGAATGTTATGTTTCAAGGATTACTCATACTGGAAGATTTCCAAGCCAGGTTTAATGAGGCACAGTGCTTCGATGTGGCTCTCAACAATCTCTCTCTCTCTCTCTCTCTCTCTCTCTCTGTATATATATATTATATATATATATATANTATATATAATTCACCAGAACGAGAAAAAGTCGTGTGTAAATAAGCTGACGAATGAACATCATTGGAGTCAACCAATCACAGTATGGTTGGCAAACGAAGTGGTGCAAGGGGAGGATAACTTGAGATCAACAATGCTTCCTGCATTCACTTGCGTTGCTCTTTCTCAGAATAACACGAGTTTCTTTGTGTAGCTGTTATCACATTTTCCTAACATGCGGAAGGTCCTGGGTTGAAGCCCCAGCGGAAATGTCATTTTTTATTTGTTAAAAATGTGTATGTTTTTACCCGCTCTTTCCCCCCTTTTTGTGAATATGGCTGACTCTCACTAGGATCGGCAAATCACAGTTTATGATTGGCAAGCTAAAGTGGTGCAGGGTGAGGGCAGGTAGCTAACCGAGGTGTGCACGTCTTGAGACCAACAATGCGTTGGCGCCCCGCTCCCCCCCCCCCACACCGACTTCAGTCGTGTTGTTCTGATTTCTGCGTGCTGTAGTTCGTGTTTGTTCTTTTCCCCTTTCTTTGCACTATCCATGAGCAAGCCTGCGGCGTATGTTGTCACACGCGTCCTAATGAGTAGATCTGAACCATTTGCTCAAGATTCGTAAAATTTATATTACACAAGAAATAACACGAAAACTACTAAATGAAACAAACTTTATTCCTTTCACTTCTTCACACAACACAATATGCACCAAACTCACTATCCTTGCAATGGCGTCAACAGAAACAAATCCAATTTGCACACTTTCGCACCGACTAACTAATGAACGCGACCACGAAACACACCACTGCGCGTAACTCACAACAAAATTACAAACGATAATTGGTCATCCTTCGCATATTATGCTACGCCGCGGGTCGTATCTATATATTTTAAAATGGCTCTCAGTTAATACAGGGTTGCCCAAACCTGGTCTACATTATTAAAAATATTTTATAAATAAAATAATTCATTATAAAGGTTAGATTTGATTCAAATATAGTTTGTGTTCAATGCGTCGATCTCTCGTGGGCCCACCATTAGCTTCACCACATGATCCAACAGCTACATCTTTTTTTTTTGTTAGCTCATCAACTTCATGTCATGCACACTTTGAAAATTTGCTATTGGAATTCTGTAACGGTTTGAGACTTTTCCTTTAACCCTCTACATCATTCCCCACATCTTCTCAACTTAATTGAGGTCAGTACAATTTGGAGGCCACATACAAGGAAGCACGGCACTTGTAGGAAATTGGAATGGTTTCTTTGTGCCGATATACATTATTTCTTATGTCTATATTAATATATATAAACACCCAGTGGTGTGGTTATGTATGTTTGTAATAACGCAAGCGATGTACGACAGTCTACAGCAGTTAGTTTAGTTGAAAAATCAACGGCGCCTGGCACAATCTAGTTAATATATATAAACACCCAGTGGTGTGGTTCTGTATGTTTGTAACGTAACGCTGAGGAGCGATGTACGACAGTCTACAGCAGTTAGTTTAGTTGAAACGCTGAGGAGCGATGTACGACAGTCTACAGCAGTTAGTTTAGTTGAAAAATCGTGTGTTGATGAGCGCTGTAAAAATATTTAATATGATGACGTCATTGTTTGGTGTGCATCGGTACGCAAAATACAACCCCTATTATTATTATTAAATAAATACTTTGCGTACATTTCATAAAGTTTAATAATTCGTATTTATCAAAAAAGGACAAGTTAGTTGGTCTTTAAAAAAAAGGTTGGCGCCGTAGGCGCCCAAAAAAAGGGGGCGCCGCAGGCGCCACGGCGCCTGGCACAATCTAGTATTAATATATAAAAAGATATTGATGGTGGTATCAAGTATGTCTGATTTTCCGGAGGTGATTTTAAACGTTAATAATAGCGATGCTTTAATATAACTGATGGTATTAACTATTTCTGTCAGATTATAACATCATTTGGTTTTGGTTTGTATTGCAGACGAGAAGTACCCGGATAAAGGAGCTATGACCCTACTCAACCTGCTGCTGGACTCAAACCCCGCGGTGTTCAAACCTCTGCTGGTGAGTAGGGCTGTCGATATTGTTCAAACCTCTGCTGGTGAGTAGGGCTGTCGATATTGTTCAAACCTCTGCTGGTGAGTAGGGCTGTCGATATTGTTCAAAAAAGCCAACCAGGTAGTCGTCCTAATTTTCGTTTTCGTATAGGGAAGACAATATTGCGCTAGCCTCACAAGCAGCGGCGAGGCGTGGGTATGCGCCGCCCGGGGCGGAAACCAAGTTTGCAGCATCCCCCCCCCAAAAAAAAAAAAAAAAAAATTAAAAAAAATAAAAAAAATATGTAAATCCTATTGGGGAAATACAGTTAGTATTTAAAGTTATAATAAGGAGTTAGCAATTTTTTAAAAACTTTAAAGATAAAATTGAATTATTTTGTTTTTCCTCATGGCACAAACTTTTATGTATCAATGCCATGCTCATTAGCAAACAGAGATATAGATTAGACAATATTATTGATCGTAATTAAATTTTCATTATCTTTATTTTATAGACGCCACTTTAACATCTTGCTATAAGACAGTTCTATACAAAGTTTCAATTAATATTTATATTAGGCACGGAAACAACGCGCTTAAATATCTTAATAACCTTCAATAAATCAGCTGATATTGACTTTTTTTAACCAGTGATGTTAATATTCCTTGCTTGACAATGTCATATGAGATATTTTAAATACTCTAATTTAAAGGCAAAATTTCAAAGTCCTGTAGATTGGCTGGGTCACGAAAATCATATCTGTTTTCAATACTCTTTATTACTGTCAAAACCTCACATGAAATCCTACAATAATCTCATATTATGAAGAATAAAACTTCCCTCTTAAATTTTTTTCTACATAACATGGCTATATATTCGCTTCGATCACCAAAAATTTGCTCTCTCGTTCTTTGATGCAAAGGTTCAATTAAAGGGATGAGGTCTCCTCAAAACATTTGAGAAAACGTCGAAGCAACCTTTAAGTCCTCTATTAGTTTCTCTGTGAAGTCTCTACAAAATATATTCTGGACAATACGTTTGTAAATAATTTTGGCCATCATTGACTTCATAAAGTACGTGTTTAAAAAATTTTAAAAATAATTTCGAAAATAAAAAGATTTAATTACTACTTCAAAAGTTCCTGCATCTATTCATAATTTTAGCTTTTTGTCTTTCTCTGTCAATTTTACGATAGATTTCATACACTATTTTGTATTCCGAGATCTGTTTCATGCTTTGCTTTTCGAAGCAATTAGATATTCCTAAAGGAATGTGTAATAACGTTCTAGTGTACTAAAGAGTTCGTTTCAGTTAGAATATCATGTACAAAATTAGGTTAAATGAACTGTTTGAACGAGTTTTGACATTAAGATTTTTGCGTCCTTCTTGAACTCCTGCATACATTCCGCTATATGCATTAACACAATTTGTGCCTCTGCAGTCCATCATTTTAAGAGCATAAATTATTTAAAAATCATATCAGATATGTCGTAAGCAGATTTGTAATCTTTGAACGATTTTACAACTTCTACGTTTTTATTTTCAATCTTTACTGTATCACTCAAATGGACTTCTTTGATCCTTATATGAACTATATGACCTCCCCCCCCCCCCCCCACGACCACGAGGTTACGGGACACAAAGACACACCTGGGTACCCGTTCGAAGCGCCGAATAAATTTCGTCACTAGACCGCTTTACAATCAATGCAACCTAGCCACCATTTATCATGTACCACCATGCACCTCAAAGCACACTTGCAGTAACATAATGAACTTAAATGCACAACAAGATTTTATTCCTTCTGTAAATGCATTTGTAATAATCATAAACTAAAACTACAGTAAACTGAACATTCAAACAAAATGCCAACAACAAAGACGTCACGTTCAGTCAGGTCATACGGGCCATTCAGCTTCAATGCTAATGTCTGCTAGGCGGCGCTAGTAACTATCTAAATTTATTAAATTTAAATACAGAAAACTTTGTACATCTTATTAAATACGTTTTTCTTCTAGGCCTACATGCGTTAACGAACACAGAAACACACGCGAATGGAAGCGGTGTGAGTTTGTAATTGGTTTCAGTAGCTACAAGGTGCGTCATTTAGTATGCCCCCAACTGTGGAGGAATGGTGACAATTTATATCACCAACCATTTACAAACCTACCGCTACTCCCAACTTTTAAAATTTAAATCAATCCCAAATTATTTTTCAACTATTTGATTATGTATAGATGTTTATTTTAATTTTAAAAAAAAAACAAATTGCAGTGAAAATCATTAAATGACTCACTTTAAAACTGAATAATAGAATAGGGAGGAGTGGGGGGAAAAAGGGGGGGGGGTAGAAAAATAACACTAGCTCCATGGGCGCTAATAAGAATTTTTCCAGGGGGGGGGGGAGGGAAAAAAATTCACGTTTGTTAAAATTTAACTGACAATGCTACACAGGTTTAATTTTCGATTAAATTGAAGTTATGTATAACATAAGAGCGAAAAAAGTCTTAGAAATTAATAAGACTCACAAATTAGCGCTGTAATAGCTAAAATACAACATATATTAATGCATTTTATAAATTAAAAACGTAAGATCTTACGAGAATTTAAATTTTTCTGTAAAATAATATACATGTAGAAACACCAGGATTATCAAAGATGGATATCAAAAAAAAATTTACAAGCTAAAAAAAAACAACAACAAAAAAACAACAACAACAACAACGAAAAGTAGTGTAGTCGAAGGATTCCGAAATGCCGTTATTAGAAGATTTTGGGGTGTCTGCAGCATCTGACTTATCATTGGCAATGAGGACAACATTACAAGTTCAACAGCCAGAAACAACTTAGGCAACTGTTTCTAATTTGATTGTCGCTGACACTTATTCATTTCCTAAATTGGATATTGGAAGGAATGTCAGGAAACATGACCTTTCAAATAAGTTGAAATCGCAGGTGATTGTGTGACTGTTGGACCCCTGATAAAATGTATGAGTTTAGAGCAGTGAGGGAAACAGAGTTTTTAGTTTTTAGATATGCATGGTCTTCAAACTATTCACCGTGACCTTTTTACTCGCAAATGTTAAAGGTGCTTTTTGAAAATATTGCATATTTTTTTCGCAAAAAGAAATTCTAGGAGTTCAGTTGGCATTTTTCATGAAACCATGCACAAAATATAAAGATTAAAACGTAGATCCACCTAGCCACATGCAAAGCACATGACACAAAGGCTCTCATGAAGATGCAAGCAATTATGTTGCGTTATTGAAAGCCAAAGCAGTTTCTATATATGAGCAATTAGACTCATCATTTAAAGGACATATTCAAGAAAATCGCAACAAACTGAGTCCCATCATTTCTACAATCCTATTTTGCAGCATGGATGATTTAGCACTTGGTGGAAAAGAATCAAATTCTGGTAATTTTTATGACCTGTTAAAGTTTCGTGTTAAATCTGGAGATGAAGTTCTTGGTAATCATTTATCAATTGGTTCTTGTATTGCAAAGTATATCTCGGCAACTACGCAAAACACTGTAATTGAAATTTGTGGGTCTCTCTTGCGTGAAGGATGCGGCAGATGTTCTACAATTGCAGGTAAAGAAGGAGGAGTCCAAGCAGTAATTATTTATTTTTTTACATTGCAGTTCACTTAACTTAAATCTTGTCTTGAACGATTTAAATGATGTGAATGCTATACGAAACACAATAGGAACAATTAAGTCAATTAGATCTATAGTGTTTTTGCAAAAAAGTAATCAGAGAAGAAAACTAAGTCGAAATGTTCCTTTGCTATGATGTTGCTTTGCGTATTTTTGCTGAAAATGTGACAGAAAATGTATTTACAACAATCAGTAACGTAATCAGTTATACGTGCAGATTTAATTCTTTTTATGTTTTATGTGTGTACACTGTCTTCAAAGTAATAAATTTGCAGGGAATTTAGTTAAGATATATTGTTAAAAAATTCATGACATTTTTCTAAAATATAATGGGGGTCCCCCGTGCCCACTGCCTTTGCGTACGCCCATGACTAGCTCGTCTTATATTTTAAAGCCAAAGTTAACGTCCTGCCATATAAAAGCACACAAAATCTCCTGAATGAACCAACATCTTTTTGAATTGAGTGAATTTTGTTTAAGTTCAGAGAAAAAAAAGGTGTATCAAAATGCAATGTAGATTGTCGGGACTGTATTTTATTTCGCGTTGACAAAAAAAATTTTTTTTGGTGCATTTTCATGTCATACGTGGTTCTCAGCATATATTTACAACGAAATGTTAATCTGATCGATTGACCACTTTTTGGTATGGACATTGCAGCCACATTTTCCTTGGTACCCGATGACAGGCCTACTGCTGAGTTGACCAATGGTCAGTAGATGTATATTGTACTGATGTGTTGACAACATGGTCAGTAGGTTACATTGTCCTGGTGATTTGATCAATAATCCGTAGGTGTACATTGTCCTGGTGAGTTGACCATATGGCTGCATGTGTAAATAATTGAGATGGTATGGTCACTTTGACAAGAGATGACCACGCTAAGATGAATTTATAAATTAGATGGTCACTTTTAGGTGGCATGGCTACTCTGAAATTCATTGTTTACCGTGGTATGATAGGGCCACTTAGAGATAATGTGGTCACTGTGATGTGATGTCCACTTTGAGTTGGGATGTCCACTTTAATGTGATGTTCACTTTGATGTGATGTTCACTTTGATGTGATGTCCTCTTTGATGCGATGTCCACTTTGATGTGATGTCCACTTTGATGTGATGTCCATTTTGATGTGATGTCCACTTTGATGTGATGTCCACTTTGATGTGATGTCCACTTTGATGTGATGTCCACTTTGATGTGATGTCCATTTTGATGTGATGTCCACTTTAATGTGATGTTCACTTTGATGTGATGTCCACTTTGATGTGATGTCCACTTTGATTTGGGATGTCCACTTTAATGTGATGTTCACTTTGATGTGATGTCCACTTTGATGTGATGTCCACTTTGATGTGATGTCCACTTTTATTTGATGTCTACTTTGATGTGATGTCCACTTTGATGTGATGTCCACTTTGATGTGATGTCCACTTTGAGTTGGGATGTCCACTTTAATGTGATGTTCACTTTGATGTGATGTCCACTTTGATGTGATGTCCACTTTGAGTTGGGATGTACACTTTAATGTGATGTCCACTTTGATGTGATGTCCACTTTGATGTGATGTCCACTTTGAGTTGGGATGTCCACTTTAATGTGATGTTCACTTAGATGTGATGTCCACTTTGATGTGATGTCCATTTTGAGTTGGGATGTCCACTTTAATGTGATGTTCACTTTGATGTGATGTCCACTTTGAGTTGGGATGTCCACTTTGAGTTGGGATGTTCACTTAGAAATGATATAACCAGCTCGAGACAGGCCACTTAATGTCTATTTATCAATAGAATATTCAATATATTAAAGAACATATTTCTTCCACAATGTCTATAGATTTATAAAATATGTTTTTCCTTCATTGCGTTGTATAATTTCTTATTTATCTCTAAAAATGTATAGTAATTAGCAAATGTGTGTACCTGGAAAAACAAATAGATATTGTATACTTGAAAACGATAGTTCCAATTTTTTTACTCTATTTTTTTGACGTAATACGAGATTGATTCTAAAACATTAGTTGCTACAATCAATATAAATAATAGCTTTAATATTTATTGTTCAATTAGAAGGGCTTTAAACAGAAATACGATGCGCCTCACTTATAGATAGATTGTCTTTGTCTGGGTGTCTAAAGTACATGACACGAGAGGCGTCTTTTTGTCAAAGATGCGTGGGAGAAGAGAGTCATGGAATGTCAGGGAGGGGGGAAGGGACACAAAATTTACTCATATCTTCCAATTAAAACAATTTCTATAAAACTTCATAATTTTGCATCACGAAAGACCTGCTTCAGAACAAACATGTACCGGGAAAACGATGCTGACAATATATTATATAGAACCTTGGTTGTTCTTGTGTTTACTATTTCTGGTTCTTTTACTATTATTTATCCACACAGTACACACTCTTGGTTACTTATTGTTCAAACACCAACTCAAAGACTAATGTACAACTTAATTTATGTTTATTTCCTAACTTCTTTGCTCTAACTATGGCTACTCTATCTAGCACTCGTCCCTATTTCAGTGTGTGTCTCCCTATCTAACTGTGTTCCTATCTCTGTCTATCCGTGAGTGTGTCTGTGTGCCTGTCCTTCTGTCCGTCAGTGCGTTCCCTCTAATACCCGTCAGTCTCCCGCCTAATTCCCACTGTCCGAAAGTCAACTGTCGATCATCTTGTACATCCCCTAGATAAGGCGGGGTGGGTTGGTTTGACGAAACCCGCCATGGTCACTAATTCCCACTTCCTCGTCCGCTGCTTCGACCCGTTCTTAATTGTCGGCTCTTTTCATCTACCTGTTACGGCCGAGTCCCTCGGACTGCCGTATCAAACACCAGAGCTAGATTTATGGTCCGCCTGCTCAATTCTCGTCTTCAAAGAATCGTTCGCGGTTTCCATGTCCCTTGATTCACAATTCAAGCGAGGTAACATCTGAACGTCACATTTCGCACCTCTGGCCGGTTCACCGACAAAACGGCCCCGGACAAAACGGCCCCG
>MUZC01000054.1:99620-109622 GCA_002072015.1 Radix auricularia | reverse complement strand
CCCCACGTTTTTAGTTCGAAAATATTTTGGTGTGTAAGAGTGTGTATGTACAAAATGTCCACAATGTGCATCCAACAAAACAGTTCTGGCTCAGCCCAGGGGAAGGGAAGTTCCAACAGAGCCCAAGAAAAAATTTATTTTCTTCTTTTTAGTTCACAAAACGTGGTATCTTAAAAACTTTTTAAAAAATATTTTTATTCTATCATGTGGAACGCGTAGACCATTGTCTTCTCGGAGGTCCGCGCGAGGGTTGTTCCGTGTAAATGTGAGGTACGCAGGCGAGCACGATCTCACTAAATCCTTCCGTGAGCTCGTGCCTGACGTCACAATGACCTCAACCCTGAGAGAGAGTATCAGCTGGTGGCTGCTCGGCCAACCACCGAAACAAAAGAAAAGCGCCAAAACTACCCAGACTGTACAACGCACGTGCAAGTATGAACTGCGCTCTCAGTCGAGGATGACGCTTAACCCGGAACCGGAACCCAGCTCCGCCAGAAACGGGCGGCAACTCGCCAGAAGTCGGTTATCCAACAGAAGCCGCCATGACGACTCTGAGGATGATGATGCCGACAGCATTCCAGGTGACAGTGGGGACGCAGGGATCTCAGCGCGGAGTGCTGTCTGGTTGGTGCGCATCGCAGTGCGCATCAAAGACTTCCTTTTCTCAATGCCCATAAACCCCATCAATTGGAAGCAAATGATTTTTTCCGAGTGAAGTCTCCGAAAGTTGTTTTAATCCTCCAGTAGATTGGTCAATTTTTTTACGGTCCTTTTCAGGGCCACCAAACACTTCCCCATTCTGTGGGCTTCTTAAGTAACTATCGCCAAATCATAGTTCATTGCAATCAAAATCATGAGTACGAATAACGAACAAAAAGAACAAATTCTATAAATATTTCTATCTTTACGTCGGTAAAGAAATATTTTGTTATCGCTTCGTTCTATTTAAGAAGCTTTCAATGCTTTCTTTTATTTATTGATTTCCTGAAAGGTATTTGATATTTCATTTTAATTAGTTCCCTCTGTTTATTCGTCTATTTATGGTTGAATATTGAATTTTAATTTTATCGTGGTTAAATTTTATACACTTACCTTACGCCGTTAACAATTTGTAACAGTTACCAGGTTTGACTTTCACCTGAACTTGAGCTGAAAATTTGTACGAGATAATCTTGTGTTGACCAACAAAACTTTCGTGGTCGGCAGTTGACCAACTAACATTTTATGGTTATGTGTTGACCAGTGACCTACTTGCCATCATCAGACAGTTCCATGAAAATATGCAGGGCACAGTGCAGTTCGATGGAGCTACGTCAGAAGCTTTCCCAGTCAGCAGCGGAGTTAAACAACAACACTGTTCTCAATATTCTTCTCTGTTCTGATTCGATGCGCATTCAAGGATCGATGTGATGGAATCTGGTTACACACCAGAGCTGAAGGAGAACTTTTCAACACTGCCCGCCTCCAAGCCAAGACCAAAAACGACAGATGTCCTAATTCGAGAGCTTCTATTTGCGGATGATGGGGCACCAACAGCACACAAAGAAACTGGTTTGCAACAACTAGCTTCTCCAATGCCTGCAAATAATTTGGTCTGCAAATCAGCTTGAAAAAGACAAAAATCATGGCCGAAGACACTCACTTCCTCTTATCATCAATATCGATAATGAAAACTTGGACATAATGGACAGAATGCTATCTACTTAGGGTTCATATTAATAAGATAAAATGCAGGACATGCTTCAACAAAAGCCGCATAATGAAGATAAATAATTTATGTAAAATGTTATGTAAATCAAGAGATTTGGAATCGCTGTAGACATCAAGATTTTTGGAACTGCTGTAGACCTAAGAAGTTTGGAAGGGCTGTAGACCTCAAGAGATTTGGAACCGCTGTGGACCTAAGAGGTTTGGAAGGGCTGTAGACCTCAAGAGGTTTGGAAGGGCTGTAGACCTCAAGAGATTTGGAACCGCTATAGACCTAAGAGGTTTGGAAGGGCTGTGGACCTCAAGAGATTTGGAACCGCTGTAGACCTCAAGAGGTTTGGAACCGCTGTAAAGAGATAAGGGGAAAGCTTTCCCATGATAAATGCATGTTCCAGTTTTCAAATATCCCATCATTGTCCTCAGAGAGCTCCGATAAAGCAACCCATTGACCCAATTAGTTTAACCCAAGATGGCTCTCAAGACTGGACATGGCCGAAATAGCTTCAGTAAACTACGTTAACCTGGTGTACCACATTAAGGCCCCTCTGGCGATCATAGTTTTAAAAAGACCACATTTATCTCATTTTATGCGTTACAGACGCTCCTTCTGTACAGAAGATTTTTGCATGTTACGTTATTCCATGGTTTTTGTCTAGTCTTGTATTTTTATCAAATTTAGAATTTTGATAATGTATTGGCTTTCATGGTCTGTTTAGCGACCATTCTTAGATCGATTGTCAAACAAAGAGGAGAATTTATGTTTTTGTCCTAGCGGACACAACAAGAAAAGCATTTTAAAAATCGTTATCGATCCCTATATGTCTGTGTTTTGTATTAGATTGTTTTGTTGTGTTTCAAAGTTAGAATTTAATGCCTAAAGTATTATTACTACTTTGACGGCTCTCATACAGAAAATGCAAAAACAGTTCTATCCAACAGAAGGCATACAAAAGAATTTTCAATTTATTTTTTGTATACTTATATTGCGCAATACCCCAGCCTACATCTAAGCTCACCGCGCTTTACTAACATTTCCAATAACTTGAGAAAGACATTACACTCTTACATCAATATACATAACGAGCAAAATACCCGTGCTACGCTACGAGGTAAGCACAATAAGAATAACTTTATTTGGTTTTAGGTCTCAAATTCTCCTTAAAAATGAATGTAAACGCATCTGGAAATTAGGGTAGTGATAAATCAAACACCTTCTTTTTTAAAAACAACGATATGTGTGTCGAGAAAAATAAAAAAATATTATTAATTTAAATATTACCCATCAATTTTGGTATTTCTGCTTTAATATTAATATAGCATCATCATTATAATCCATGGCTCTACAGCCCATGTAGGGCCCTGGCTTGCTCCACCACATCCTTCCAGCCACAGCCCATGTAGGGCCCTGGCCTGCTCAACCACATCCTTCCATTCAGATCGTTTGATGACTTTCTTTCACCATGCTCGAACCCCTTTAATAACGCATGCTATATACTCTACCAGAATAACAAATGTCGTTAACAGTTACAAAAATCTAACGGGCAAGGCTCACTTTCTTTTCACGTAAATCAAAACATAAAAACAACATCTTTGCACGTGATTCCTTTGGTTCTTAGAAACAGCTCGCTAAACACCCATTTTATTTATAGTCTAAGCATGAAATTAGTTCAAGACGAATAGGATATTTTTAGACAGATATTATTTGTGAATATTTTGGCTTGGGGAGAGTGGAAAATATGGTTTATTTGTTTTAAAGGCACATGTTCCTTTTACGTGAATAAAAACATAAGAACAATGCTGCTTTTTAAGAAAATGGTGAGAAATTGATCTCCTTATAAATTTTATGTAAATCATTATATATTCCTGCACATTGTTTCTAATAGTAACAATTCAATTTATATCAATCTTTATTCCCGTTGTATACTATTCATCTAATAAACTCAAAATAGCACACAATGAGTTGTGGTCAGTGTGTTTTTTCGACATAGCACGCACTTTCTTATGCTAGATCCTGTTTATAAGTCGTAATACCCGTGATATTTCTTTACACTTGATATATTTACACCTTAAAGAACAGTTTTTACCCGAAGCGTATGTCATGCAAACGCATTGTTCGAGAAATGTACCCAATTTTTTTAAAATGTTTGTTTTCTCATTCGTTAGGTCTAAGAGTAAAATACATGTTTTAAGATCACTTTTTTCAGGGGAAAGCTCTCCAAAAAATTATTTATATTTCTAAGCTAAGCATGGCCTTAGTCAAATGAATGCGTCAGATATTAATTATGTGAATATTGTTGCTAAATTGAGGTATGTATGAGTTAATTTGTTTTAAGGAAACACCTTAAATCGCAAGGTTTGAGCTGAAAATGTACCCTGCTGGTTTACTTTAGTTGTGCAAAAAGTATTTTCTATTTGGTGGTTGGATACTTCGACCCCGGGCGGCTCGACCCTAGCAGTTCGACCACAGGACGTTTCGTCCCCAGGTCGTTTCGACTCCGGTCGTTTTGACCACGGACGGTTCGACCCCGGTCGATTCGACCCCGGGCGATTCAATCCCGGACAGTTCCACATCGGGACTTTTCGACCCTAGGACGTTTCGACCCCGGACGTTTCGACCCTTTCGTTTCTAAATTGAGATTTTTTTCATTTATAATGTGTTATTATATTACTATTATTATTTTTAATTAATTTTTGGTATATTATGAATTAGAAATTAAAAACAGAATTTCAACTCCTATCCCAAACACACTTAAAAAGGACCTCAGTTAAATTGGGTTTTAAAGATGTATATATTTAATTTGCTCAAAGATNATCGTCCGGTGTCAAACCGTCCGTGGTCGAACCGACCGGTTCGAAACCTCCTGGGGTCGAAACGTCCTGGGGTCGAAACGTCCTGTGGTCGAACTGGCAGGGTTGAACCGTCCGGAGTCGAAGTGTCCTTAATTCTTTCTATTTATATATATTTATATATTTTTTTTAGGATTTAATTATGTTATTTGCCTTATCAGTTATCAGTTCACTGATTTATCAAAAAATCATACCAGCTTGCAATATAATTTTTCCGATAATATATTACAATACAGAAAACAATTATGAGACGTAAAATCAAACAACTATGAGTGGTTTAAGAAGATAAATACTGGTTGTCATGCTAGAGGCGCAACATTAGCAGACATAGAAAAAACCAAATCGCACACACATACGGACATAGCCCCCCCCCCTCCAACACACACACAAACTTGCACCAATAGACAGTTCTACAGTTTTAACCAAAGCACGTGGCACGTAGCATAATATTGCATTATTCTAGCAATAAGTCTTTTTTAACGTAAGCTTTTTCATTCATCTACCAATTATTCCACAACATCCATTCCTTTACAGTTTATGCATGACGTTTATTTAGGGCGAATTAGATTTATTTTTATTGAGCTGTTTAATACTTATGTGATTGGGATGCGTAGGGTTGGGGAGATTTTTGAAAAATGTATATTTAATTAAAAAAAAAACAAAAACAACACACGTTGAATCGCAAGGTTTGGGCTTAAAATTTTACACTGCTGCTTTTTTTAATCTTTGCAAAAAGGATATTATCAGTGACTAAGAAATAGTGCCACTCAGGGCTCGGCAATTTATAAACTCATGACCCAAGAAATGAAAAGCACCCTTCAAATAGTTCACAAAGTTGCCTCTCTTTATAAAAATTACAATTCCGCTATTTAACCCCACTCTTAAAGCAGTGTATAAATGCTTATACACGTACCATTTTATTATTTAAAATCTTTCATAATCCGGTGCATAATTTTAACTATACATAAACCATTACCCGGTAACGTCTTTTCAAAATTTAATTTCACTTTAAGCAATCTATGAAATAAATCGTTATTTCACTACTAATACAAACACACAGTCACACGCACACACAGACGCACACACACACACACACATATGAACACACTCGCACACATGCTTATTCACACACTCGGATTATCTACATAAAAAGTAACATCAAATAAATTAATATAATAAAAGCTTCATGACGCCACTTCATTTTTTACGGCACGCAAAACCACACGCTCTGTTAATCTCAAAACCAAAATCATTATGATTTTACGTCTATATTTTCAATTTCAAAAACAGTAATTTAGAGTTGCGGGACATAGGGGATTCACACACACACACTGACTGACGGAAATGCGCCTTAGCGCATTATATAATAGACGAGCAATATACCCGTGCTATGCTACGGGGTGGGTACAATAAAAATAAAAATAACTATATTTCGTTTTTGAGTATCAAATTCCTATACAAATTTAGTGATGAGTTTAATAGCATCACGATATTTGTATATATCTAGTAATACATAAAAACCAATTCTCCATAATAGTCACGATATTTGTATTAGAGACAATAGAAAGTATGATAAATTTGAAAATTACCCATCCATTTTTGTATTTTTGCTTTAATAACGCATACTTTTCTCTGTATACTCTACCAGAATAACGAATGTCTTTAACAGTTTTAAAGCTCTAATGGGTAAAGCTTAATTTATTTTCAAATGAATCATAAAATGAAAGCAGTGTCTATCAATGTGATTCCTTTGGATATAGGAAAAACCTCTCGAAAGACGCATCTTCCTTTTCATAGTCTAAGCATGAAAATAGTTCATGACAAATAAGATATTTTTGAGCCAGTTAATATTTGTGAATATTAAGGCTTGGAAAGCGTGAAAAAATGGTTTATCTGTTTAAAAGATATATTTTCTTTTCACATGAATAATAATAATAAAAAAACAATGTTGCTTTTAAAAAATGACATAGATATTGATCTTCTAATAAATTTTATATCATTCGTAATGGCTTCCGCTCTTTTTTTTTTAAATAATAGTAACAATTCACTAAATTATCGGATACTTGTGCGTCTAAGAGAATCGGATTATTTGTCTTTGTATTTACATATAAGCTTTTTTGTTATTATTATTATTATTAGTGCGGATTATTTTAGCTTGTAAAATGACTTATTTTTATTGTCTTTATATAAAACATTTTACTATGTAGGGATTTGATTTTAAAACAGAATGGTGTTAAATAACAACTTCAAAAAAAAGTAAGGTTATAGTATAGAGTTTTAAAGAAAACTGCCATTTAGTAAACCACATGATACGTCCTTGACATTAAAAAATCATTCTTTATACGAATTTGTATTCCTGATGTATAATATTGATCTAATAAGATCTAAACAGCTTGTCGTAAAATGAGTTGTTTGTAGTGAGCTTTTTTGACCGAACACCCATGTTCTGATGCAAAATCCTATATATAAGTCGTAATACCCGTGACATTTCTTTACACTGGATATATTTACATTTTAAAGAACAGTAGCCTACAGTTTTTACACGAAGCGTTTGCGATGCAACCGCATTGTGCTAGAAATTTACCCAAGATTTTAATGGATGTTTCTTCATTCGTTAACTGCATAAATACCTGTTATTAGGATTACATTGATTATGGGAAAAGCTGTTCAAGAACATTCGTTCTATTTCCAGACTAAGCATGACCTTAGTCAAATGAATAGGATATTATTTAAACTTTTAATATTAATTATGTGAATATTAATGCCGGAAATAGGTAAATATGCGGTTTATTTGTCTTAAAGATACACTTTGAATCGTAAGGTTTGTGCTTAAAATTTGCCCTGCTAGTTTAGTTTAAGTTACGAAAAAAGTATATAGCTGTTACTATGCTATAGTTTTTATGCATTTCAGGATATTATTGACTCACCCCGACTGCAATAAAAAGTGTCTTTTAAAAAAGTAAGAAATTTACAATTATATATAAAGATAACCGTTTTATTTATTAGCCACATGCAATTCAATACATTTAATTCTTTTTCATCTCTAACAGTAACGAACTTTTTATTATCCATATATTCCTTTGGAGCAGTTTTATGTAGCAATCTTTCCAGAAAAAAAATCACGTAAACTATTTAAGCAGCTGGTTAAATAAATGTTCAACCTCACAAACACTTTTATTGCTACATTTACTAATCCCTTGTTTCTTGTATCAAATACTGTTCTGTGTGCATTTTCTATTTATAAATTTCATTCTATGGATTTTATGTTTTTATTCGCTTGCATAAATTTGACTGATTTATCAACAACAACAAAAAAAAAATATACCAGCTTGCAATATAGATCTAATGTTTTCTGATGTCAACAATTTATATCATCTTAACATAAAGAAAACACAGTCAAGACGTGAATTCAAACAAATATGAATTGTTTTGGAAGATAAATACTGGTAGTTAGAGGCTCAATATCAGAAGACATAGAAATTAACAAACACATACACTCACCCATATACCCACCAAACACACACATACTTGCACCAATAGACAACTCTACAGTTATTATCCGAAGCAGGTACCATGCCATCAGATTATTCTAGAAATATTCCACATATGTTGTTTATTTATTTATTTTGTTATTACTTTTTTAAGAGAAGCTTTATTGTTTGTCTACCCGTTAATCCACAACATCCACTCCTTTACTGTTTATAAATTACCTTTATTATGGAAAATGTGTGTATATTTTTTTGAGCTACATAATACGTAAGTGAAAATTGATGCCTTGGGTAGAGGGGATTTGGGATATTTTTTTTTTAAAGACAGACGTAAAATCGCAAGGTTTGGGCTTAAATTTACCCTGCTTGTTTAGTTTAAGCTTTGCAAAAAGAATATATCAGTGGCTAAGAAATAGTGTTGTTGCCACCCAGGGTTCGACTATACTTATTAGCCCCACTCTTCAAACAATGTAATTAACCCCTATACATATTCCATTTTCTTATTTAAATCCCTGATCGATTACTTCCAATACACCTCTTCTTTATGTCAGTTCATAGAGAAATCGATTCAAAACATTCATTTGTATTAGGTAAGCACATGTAAGCACATAAGGTAAAAAATCTTGCACCTAACAAATATTTGCAAATGTTTTTATGACAAATCACTTATTAAATGCTTTAAATGCTGTTCCGTGTGCATTTTTCCATTTAGAAATTTAATTTTATGTAATTTTGATGTTTTTATTAGCCCGTACAAAATTTGTCTCCATCCGATTGTATACGAAGATGTATAAAAACTTAAATTAACATGTAGGTTTGATAATTATGTCATTCATAATCGCTTCCCGCTCTGTTTTAGAAAAATAACAATTCACTAAATTTGCAGATATTAGTTTCTCTAGGATAAACGGATTATTTTTCTTCGTATTTAGATTTAAGCTTTAAAAATAATAATAATAATTATTGTAAGTTTTTTCAACTTATAAAATAACTTATTATTTTTTTGTCTTAATACATAACATTTTACTAAGTCGGGGCCGTTAATAAAGTACGTCACGCTATTTTTTTACCATTTTACCCCCCCCCCTCCCCGCTGTCACAAACTGTCACAAATCTCGGACCCCCACTAAAGTATTTCAAACTTTCGTACAAAAATATATATTTAATTAACAAAATTATTAAAATTTAACATAAAACGCTGTGACATAGCACATGGCCGGACAACCCCTCCCCCCTGTCACAAACAGTCACACTTTCTTACACCCCCTCACCCCCTCTGAAGCGTTACGTACTTTATAGACGGCCCCTGAAGGGATTTTATTTTTAAAAAGTAAGTCTATAGACTTTAAAAGAAAACTGACATTTATTTAAGCGCTTAATACGAAGCACGCATTGGCGGAATGTTTTGTTAATAAAATTAACGGAATATTTAATAGTCCATTACTATATTTTAACTATACATAAACCATTTTCTTCTAGGAAAGTCCTGGTAAGTTCTTTTTAATCTATAATGTCACTTTTAGCTGTCTATTAAATCAATCGTTAGTTCACAACTAATACAAACACACACTCACACGCACACACAGACGTACACACAGACCCACACACACCCCATGAACACACTCACGCACATTCTTATTCACTCACACACTCCAATTATCAACAAAAAAAGTATTAATCATTGTTCTTTTTACATTGTTTCCTTTTCCCAATTTGATATAATAAAAGATCCACGACGTCACATTATATATTAATTTACGGCGCGCTACACCACACGCTCTGTTAATCTCAAAACCAAAATCTTTATTATTTTATTTCTATATTTTCCAATAAAAAAGAACGAAAAAATCAAGAGTTGCGGGGCATAGCGGCTTCGGACGCGCTTAGGCGCATTATATAATAGACGAGCAAAATACCCGTGCTACGCTACGGGGTAGGCACAATAGGAATAACTTTATTT
>MUZC01000054.1:78233-99591 GCA_002072015.1 Radix auricularia | reverse complement strand
CTGCTCCACCACATCCTTCCAGCTACAGCCCATGTAGGGCCCTGACCTGCTCAACCACATCCTTTCATTCAGATCGATTGATGACTTTCTTTCACCATGCTCGAACCCCTATAATAACGCATGCAATATACTCTACCAGGATAACAAATGTCGTTAACAGTTACAAAAATCTAACGGGCAAGGCTCACTTTCTTTTCACGTGAATCAAAACATGAAAACAATATCTTTCCACATGATTCCTTTGGTTCTTAGAAAACACACATTTCATTTATAGTCTAAGCATAATATTAGTTCAAGACGAATAGAATACGCTTAGCCAGATAATATTTGTGAATATTGTGGCTTGGGGAGAGAGGAAAATATGGTTTATTTGTTATCAAGGCACATGTTCCTTTAACGTGTATAAAAACATAAGAACAATGCTGCTTTTAAGACAATGGTGAGAAATTGATCTCCTTATAAATGTTATGTCAATCATTCTATATTCCCACACATTTTTTCTAATAGTAACAATTCACTTTATATCAATATTTATTCTCGTTGTACACTATTCATCTAATAAACTCAAAACAGCTTGGCACAAAATGAGTTGTTGTCAGTGTGTTTTTTTTTCGACATAACACGCACTTTCTTATGCTATATCCTACTTATAAGTCATAATACCCGTGATATTTCTTTACACTTGATATATTTACACCTTAAAGAACAGTTTTTACATAAAGCGTATGTCATACAACCGCATTGTTCGAGAAACGTACCCAATTTTTTAAAATGTTTGTTTCATCATTCGTTAGGACTTTGAGTAAAATACATGTTATAAGATTACTTTTTTCATGGGAAAAGCTCTACAAAACAATATTTCTATTTCTAGGCTTAGCATGGCCTTAGTCAAATTAATAGGATTATTTTATGGGTCAGATATTAATTATGTGAATATTGATGCTAACTTAAGGTATGTATGAGTTAATTTGTTTTAAAGAAACACCTTAAATCGCAAGGTTTGAGCTGAAAATGTACCCTGCTGGTTTACTTTAGTTGTACAAAAAGTATTTTCTATTTGGTGGTTGGACAACTCGACCACGGACGATTCGACCCCGGACTGTTCGACCCTGGCAGTTGAATCGCAAGTTTTGGGCTTAAATTTTTACACTGCCGGTTTTCTTAATCTTTTCAAAAAGGATATTATCAGTGGCTAAGAAATAGTGCCACTCAGGGATCTGCGATATTATAAAATCATGACCCAAGAAATGAAATGCACCCTTCAAAGTTGCCCCTCTTTAAAAAAATTACAATTCCTCTTTTTAACCCCACTCTTACAACAGTGTATAAACACTTATACACGTACCATACTATTATTTAAAATCCCTGCGCGTTTACTTTATATACGAATTTCCTTAATGTCAGTTTATAATGAAATCGATCCAAAGCACTTACTTGTATTAAGTCAGCACCTAAGAGAAATACATCTTCGTCCTAACAAATATTTGCAATCGTTTCTATGATAAATCACTTGTTAAATGCTTCAAAAGCGGTTCTGTGTTAATTTTTCTATTAAGAAATTTCATTTTCTGTAATTTTGACTTGTTATAAGCCCGTATAAAATTTGCCTCCATCCGATAATATACGTAGATAAATAAAAGCTTATATTAAAATGTAAAATTGATATTTCGTCTGCAATGAAATAATTTCTTCACATTTATTTCTATAGTTATTTAACATTGACTAAGAGAAATTAGTTCGAACTATCTTCGTGTGATTTTATTATTGTAAAATACAATTTAAAATTTTAGAAATGTTCCGTTTTCTTTAAAAATAAATATGCGCCATCAGCCTCAATCTTACCCATTTACATGTTACAATTATAAATAATGAAATTTCAATAGCGATTATAAGTTCTTTTCACTGTTTATTTCCCATTGTGGCTATTCATGCGAGTAATCGTCCAACTAATGCGCAAGGGCTCATTTCTTCTAAAATGAAACATAAACTAAAACCATCTCTAAAAAATGATTGGAGATTGATCTTCTCAATAACAGTTTTTTAAGTCACATTCAATGACTTCCCGTTATCTTTTATTCAAGCACACACGAAGAACGCATCGGCAAAAACTTGTGTTCATAAAATTAACGGAATTTTTCATAATCCAGTGCATAATTTTAACTATACATAAACCATTACCTGGTAAACGTCTTTTCAATATTTAATTTCACTTTTATCATTCTATGAAATCAATTGTTATTTCACAACAAATACAAACACACAGTCACACGCACACACAGACGCACTTACATACACACATTAACACACTCGCACACATGCTTATTCAGACACTCGGATTATCAAAATATTAAGTAACATCAAATAAATTAATATAATAAAAGCTTCATGACGCCACTTCATTTTTTTACGGCGCGCAAAACCACACGCTCTGATAATCTCAAAACCAAAATTGTAGGTCTATATTTTCAATTTAAAAAAAAAAAGTAATCAAGAGTTGCGGGGCATAGCGGCTTCGGACGCGCTTAGGCGCATTATATAATAGATTTGATTTGATAGGTATGCTAGTCCGTCGGAACGCTACTAATTTTGAAAAGCAGCCCACCAAATTACTGCACCAAAAATAACTCTTTTTCAAACGTCCGCATAAAATTGTTCAATATGGAAATAAGAAGACCTCAAGGGAAGAAACGGCTGTGTGAAATTTTTGAAATTTTTAGTTATCCCCTGTATCTGGCAGAGGATAAAAAATAGAATATTCTGAATGAGGTTTTATGAAAAAAATTATGTATCTAACCTTATTAAAAATTCAAATCAATGAAGTTATTTGAAAATCAAACAAAACTTTAGGTTTTATAAAAAAGAAACTTTTACAAATGTAATAAAGATATAAAACTAAAATGCTACTTCACCCTGGTGAGACCTAGATCTATACTAGAATATGCATCTTCTTTATGGGACCCACCCAGCAAAGAAAACATTGATAAACTAGAACAGATTAAAAAAAGAGCTGCACGATTCATTGCTGGAGAATATTCAAAACTGACAAGAGTAACACCATTAGTTAAATCATTAAACCTTGAAACACTAGAGGATAGAAGAACCAAAAGTAAATTAGTAATTATACATAAAGTCATAAAGCAATTAATTCTAATTTAGAAACAACACAGAGAAAACTTAATACAAGCCTCCGATAGAAACACCTTTCTTACAAGCCTCCGATAGAAACACCTTTCTTATTCCGTATGCAAGAACAAACACATACACGTTTTCTTTCTTTCCGTCCTGAATTCGGGAGTGAAATGGGCTGCCTGAAAGCCAACACTTTAACATCATTTAAAACTCTAATAAGCGTGCAGGACTAGACACAAACCATAGATAAACGTAGGACGCAAAAATCTTCTGTATATGAAGGAGCGTCTGTAACAGATAAGATAAGGTAAGAAAAATCTATTTAGTTAATTTATATGAAATCCGAAAAAGTTGAACTTTAAAACTTGAATATCTCAAAACTACACAAATGTGACATAGCCGTTTCTTCCCTTGAACTTTTCTTAAATTAATGAATCGAGTTTACGTGTAGATCTATAGAATACATGAAAACTCTGGACATTACTTTTATTCTGATGTGTATTTCAAAAAAATAAAAGATTTCATCTGAAATATATTTATTTTGAAAACTTCCGTCATTTTTTGACGGGTAATACACTAGTTATCTATAAATGTCCAGACGTGGGCGTATATCCGTCATAGACCAGTAGTTAGATAGAGCGAGATCAGTGCATCTCATAGTCAGTCCACCGTAACAGGTCTGCTGGACATAGAGAATGTCTTTACTACATTCCCATTGTTACTCTGGTCATGTGGGTCAAGTCCCATTGTTACTCTGGTCATGTGGGTCAAATCCTAGCGTTACTCTGGTCATCTGGGTCAAGTCCCACTGTTACTCTTGCCATGTGGGTCAAGAGACAGAGCGGCCACAGCGGCTATGTTATAGTATGTGTCTATAATTTTCTCATTACATGAGAGGTACTACTGTCTTCACACTTGCGATCAAGGGCCAAGTGTTTAGGCTTGGCAGCCACGAATCGTTGGCAATGGACGACGGAGTGCGTGCAACTGCTCAGATCCCCTACCTTTGTGTTCGCGTGGCGAGCTGCTCACCGTGTCTTCAACCTACACGAGCGATGATCGTAACAGCAACAAAGATGCCTGCATTCATCTGGGCCAGAACCTTTTTTCTTATATATTTTAAAAGTTTATAGAAACTTGCTTGTCACTTGAGGCTGAAAAGCTGATGCAAAATATGCCTTGAAGATGTTTGTTTTTGTCTCATTGTCACTATACTATAATGTATTACCTTTATTAATGTGATCTTTTAGTAAGTATATTCCTACAGTTTCCAACTTTCAAACGTAATGAAAGACCATACGTGATATCCACTAAGTTTGTAGGTTGAATTTTGCATAATCTTTTGTGTATTCTCTTTACGTTATTCTCTTAAAATTTTAATAATAATATTTCTTTTGTTTACAAAATTTATGGGCAATTTGTGTAGCAATAATGATAGAATTTCATTTGGAAATTTGGCATTGTTTGATGTAAGTTTGTTGTTACATTACATTTATTCCAGAAATACAGTGGCGTAGCTATGGTAGGGGGAGGGTAACTAAATTCAAAAGGACCCCCGGGCACCCGCTTGAGGGCCCCTCAAATTAGTGTCAGAATATTTTTGCATTAATTACGCTATCACAATGTATGTGGGGCCCCTAAAGAGGTTAAGCACCCCGGGCCCCAAACCCCTACATATTCTAGCTACGCCAATGCAGAGATATTGCGTCTTTCAGTTTTTTTTTTTAGTTTTTCCCTGCATACTAGTTTTTTTTTTGACGTTGTTTACCCTGACAACAGTGAGATCACAGAGACCATAGATTATTTCATATTCTACTAGAAGTCCTCGTCTCTATAAGTGTATGATCGTTTCTGACAGTTTTTTTTTCAAAAGTTTGCTTCAAATCTATGTTTTGTATTGTATTAGCGAAAAATTCATTAATTAAAAAAAAAAAATTGGTGTAGTACTAATGAAAAAAACAACAGTGAGATTTAAGTCTCCCATTGTCCAAATGACAGGAGTTTTCTGGTTTTCTTCTATGTGTGAACTGAATGAACGCATGGTTCATATTCCAAGTGGGTTTTATTTCTCTGCGTTATTTCCCGTTCTATTAATCTATTCACAATTATGGTTCCAGACATCTCTACCTTTTTTTTTCAAATGAAGATCTTTAAACTTTTTGATGATTTTTTAGAAAACAAAATAAAAATCGGGTTTTTTATATTTTATTTAAGGTTAAATTGCAAAAATATACGGTTTATAAACCATGTTTAATACCATAGCGGTAGAATGGTAAGAAGAAAAAAAAATTTTTTTTTGAAGATTTAATAATTTTTTAAAAAACTCTTTACAAAATATTTTTTTAGTAGATCTACTTGTTTTGGTATTTTTGCTGTTATTGATTCTGTTGTTCATGCCGTTGTTGTTTTTAAATTAAATAAAAATGATCCAAAGACATTTTGTAGCCCAGGCCATATGTTGTCAAGAGGAAGTGACTATGTTGTGACGTCACCTGTCACCCACACGGGTCATCGGGTGACGCTGTACTACAATCAATCATTCAGTCTTAACAAAACATTTTTTTAAAAATGATACAGATGAGATTACATTTTAATTGAGTTTTTGAAGACTAAAATTTGTATAATTAAAAAAATAATAATACTTTATTGAAACTTTAACACAAAAAAACTACAAATAATCAATAATTACCATAGGGATTTCCTTTTAAATACATCAAAACAGCTAACAAAGACAAGAAAGTAAAAAAAATATTTTTTAAAAATAAGATTAACATTCAAACCGCTATCATAACTCCATCACATTTCAAAACATATTGCCATAAATACAGAGACAGATTCATAAACACAAAATAAATTAACTATTTCTATATAATTCGTTAAAAAAATTCATATAAAATCTTGAGCACTGTCCAGACAGTTTGATGTCGAGGAATATTCAGTATTGGCAAGTTATCAACATGTTAAATACAATAATGTATATATATAATGTTTAATGTATATAATGTTGGGCAACTGACAAAACTGCCGCGGACAAAACGGCCGCGGACAAAACGGCCTCGACAAATGGGCCCTGACATATCGGCCCTGACATATCGGCCCCGGTCAAAACGGCCGTGGACTAACAGATGGACAAATATTCAAAAACACAATCAAATATTTTATTAGTATTTTGACTCACCGAATCAGTGTCAGGTTTAGTTTCCAAGAAACAATTATAAAGACATCACAAGAAAGAATTTAATAGCTTTTACTCGATATGGTACCAAGCATAGTTGTTGGTTGGCAAGAAATAATATAATGACATCACAAGAAAGAATTTTATAATTTGACCAATTTTTTAAGGGTGAAAAAGTTGACAAAAGCTTTTTTAAACAGAATAAGTTTTGTGTTAAAAAAGTTAAACAATTTGTCCGAGGCCGTTTTGACCGGAGCCGTTCTGTCGGGGCCGTTTTGTCAGGGCCGTTTTGACGGGTCACGCATATTGTTTGAAGACTTCTTGATCGAATGCCTCAATTTACATACCATAAAAGATGTGATATTTTATTTCGGGGGTTGAGTTTCTATGATTTTTTTTCCAAATATAATTTTTTCACAATATCATTTTTTCACATTATCATTTTTTCAAGATGTCATTTTTTCACAATGTCATTTTTTCACAATGTTATTTTTTCACAATTTTATTTTTCCCACACTATAATTTTGTCACATTATAAATTTTTGTTAGTCAATTTTGAGCAGCATGATGTTAAATGAAAACATATCTTCCTAAATTAATTAAAACTGAATAATTAGAATAAATACTGTTAGTGTAAGGTACAGAGCTTACTACTTATGTGTATAGTTATAGCTTGATACCATGAAGATCTACATGCAACGTCTGTGATGTATGAGCTAAGATGATGTTAAATTATGTGTACACGAACAGTTAACCTTGCCAAACATTGGTCAGATGTGTAGGTCAAGGTCAATGCGTCTGCGCACTTCAAGAATGAGGTGATTGAGAGTTGTCTCCTCAAGTTTATATAAATAGCATCATCGTCTCCCCTGTAGAGTTAACATTCAAAACTATTTTTTATTTGTTTTCAAATTGTTTACCACGTAATTTTGAATCCCCTTCCTTACTTTAGAAGATATTAAGACATTAAAAAAAAATCCAGCTGCAAAGAAACGTCACTTCTCAATGACAGGAAGTCAAGTTGACGTCACATGTTCAGATGTGTTACAAATAATAAATAAATGGTGACCAACTTATGATGTCATAAGGTCAAGGGTCACTCCCAAGTTTTCCACATGGCTGTAAATGTGATACAAACTTCTCAGTTTGTTTTCAGACACGAGTTTGAGGCCAAACAGATGAGGGCTGCAAACGTCTTGCAGGAAAAGTTCCTCGTTGATTACGTCATACAGATCGGCTGTGATCTGACGTCATCGTGGAAGCAGACTTGAAGAGTTCACGCCGTCGACGTCTCCACCGTGGCAATCGACTTCTTCGTCGTCTGCTGGGCCTCGGCGAAGCTTGACATGACTGGACAAAATATGGACAGGGCCGTCGCCATGACAGCGGTGACGTAGCTCCAGCCCATGGCGCAGTGTCCGGTACAGAACGCCCTGCTGGAGTCGCAGTAGTAGGAGAAGAACGGAGAACTGAAGCCCACTGGGTAGAGGAGCAGGCCGGACAACAAGAGCAGCACTGTGGATGGACAAGTGGACATTGTTAGTGTGGACAGGTCAAGTGGACACTGTTAGTGTGGACAGGTCAAGTGGACATTGTTAGTGTGGACAGGTCAAGTGGACATTGTTAGTGTGGACAGGTCAAGTGGACATTGTTAGTGGTGGACAGGTCAAGTGGACATTGTTAGTGTGGACAGGTCAAGTGGACATTGCTAGTGTGGACAGGTCAAGTGGACATTGTTAGCGTGAAAAGGTCCAGTGGACATTGTTAGTGTGGACAGGTCAAGTGGGGGAGGGGGCGGGAAAGACTTGAGGATTTGGGCAGCAGAATGTGAGAAACTTTAATATGATCTCATCAGTGACTTCATATCTGATAAATTCTAACGTGTATTTTGTAATCCCCTCTCGGTGTTATGCCTTCAGCTCACTTCCCCCCCCCCCCGCCATCCTTTATGACTAGCTGGACATGAGAGGTGGCGCCCCCTGTCACAGTACAAGAGAATTATGTCCGACAACCAGACCAATCAATGGCGGCTGGCCGGATATAGTCTCCCAAAGACCCTAGGACGTTCTCTGGGTCGTGGATTGAGTGACATAACATTCTTCAAACAAATTCTTCAACGTATTTCTGAAGCTTGAACTTTATTTTTATTTGATACAATGTTATCCTATAATTTACATACAATAACTTCCTTTAATCTTATTCTTTACTATAACTTACTCTAACTTTATTCAACACAATTACTTCATCTAATTTTTATCTAAACAAGAAAAATGTACATCTTTAATTTTCGCACTGTGTGCAATAATACTGTGTAATTAATTCTATGTTTAAATTATACATAGATTCTATCCCAATGAGCACATTAAGATAAATAATTCTTTAAAAGGATTTTTTTTCAGTTGCGCTTTTTGAGGGTATCAATATGACATTTAAGAACCTGGCACTGTGAACTTCCGAACTGAGGTTGTCTTTCCCCTCAGTTTTTGTACGTTCCACAGGGCAGCCCCCCTTTCCCCCCGGAGTAGAGGCGTGTAACGGTTTTCCCAAATTTTGAGAACAACATTAGCGGATAATGTGTCTCCACTCAGGGGCGTTAATAGGGTCGTCGGTCGGGGGCGCTGACTCACGTCTCATTGTCCAATGGAATTAAAGGAGATTTGACGAGATGTGAGCGAGATTAAGGGCACAATCAGACAGGAGAGGGGGGAGGACTTGTCACACCATTTCCTGGTCCGAAGAAGGCTGAAATAGCGCGAAGGGCGAATAGCAAATCTATCTCCCTCTTTTACTATTCTATAGCTTCTCTCTGTCCCTATCTCCTTTCAAATATCAAGTTGCTCATTTCCTATCTGAATCAAACATATTCTTGCTCTTTAACGTACGATTAATCTAACATGTCATCACGCTAAAATCTTTCTTCGTCTTGTTTCTAAAATATTTTTAAATAACATTTTCCTCATTTTTTTTAAAAAAAGAAGATCTTAAGTTAGTTTAAAGACTAACTAAAATGTATTTAACTATTTCACAACATTATATATAGACAAGATACAGCAAAGAGGTCTGAAAACGGGGGCTAAAATTGGGTAAACGTCTCATGTGGTTTCGAGAGTATGGAAGCTGAGCTGAACAGAAATAACTGACGATGACGTCATACAATCTCTAAAAAAAAATGGAGATCGTGATGTGGTTCGTGTTTCAATTAAAGAAGATGTGTCACGTGACCTTTGTAAAGATTTAGTTGGCCATTGAATTAACTTTCACTTAACTCATGACAGCAAACAGCGATAGGCTTGTGTGCTGGGGTGGAGGGGGGAAGGATGACGATGCGTCAACTAGTGAAATGCGATACCAACACCTTCTCCCCTTTCATATGAACAGCATGCGACACCAACACCTTCTCCCTTTTCATATGAACAGCATCACATCACATATTGTGGTATCTGGTAAAACCCTTTTTATTGTACATAGAGATTTTACTACTGTCAACTGAAATGTTATGAATTAAACGTCAATATATAATATTGTCTTTTTGGACTAATCGGGCTGTACAAAAATAACACAGTTAACACAGTGTTAAAATCTTGTTCTTAAATTAAACATAAAAATGTCAATACATTAAACTGATTTGAAACTCAACAAAAAAAAAACACAAAAAACTACGATCAGTCACAGCACAAAATGTCGCAGGATGAACTGTAAGACGCCAACTGTAGCCCATAAACAACCTGTTTGAAAAAAAAAAAAAAAGCCAAGCTGGCCGACGTTGTCAGAAAGCAGACGCCGCGGCCATTTGTCGGTCAGCACAACTCCCCAACGTCGGAGCTTCTCATTTTGAGGCATGGCGGGATAATCATCTCAGGCAGACAACCGTGACACGGGTAGCTTCCCTTGGGTGGAGCTCTTCATCTAAACGCCAGGGAGTTAATAAAAACTCTCGATACTCAGCCCGCTCCCAGATTAACGTTTTAACATCGTACTACTGCTACAAAAGAGATACGTGCAGGAAGTTATTGCCACTTAGGAAAAAACTTTTTCCATTCAACAACGTTAACTTTTAGCGTATATAATTATTACATTTAATTCTAAGACATGGAGAGTCATTGATTTCAGCTAAATTTCAATAAATTTCCTGCTTTAGGTTACCGAAATCCAACTTGAACATCGCAGACTACACTGAAAGAACCCAGCATCAAATAAGGCCTGAAAGTGGCTCGCCGTGAAGCATTCGTAACGATTCGTGGCCCCGAGCAGACGAATTGAAATCTCCTGGGACTATTTGTCAGAGATCTTTTCTCCATATTACTTCCCCTTTTGTCTCCCCTCCCCCGGTTTAGTCATCCAGCGCCCGGGGCGGAGGCGCGAGGAAACTGCACTTTCATTAAAAGACAATTTTCTTATGGAGTTTCTTTAGTGTCCATTCAATTAAAAAGCAGGAAAATTCGGCACAAAAAAAAGTGTAAATTAATGTGTTTGGCAACGAGTTTTCGGTCATCTCTGCTGGAGTTATTTGGCCCAACCGTAGAGAGAGGTCAGGGTTCGAGTTGATTCGGTTCTCATCGGAATAGCATTAACGCACAATTTACGACACGCAGGAAATGACATCATCTTTGGATCTAGTCAGCAACAGGTTTAGATTGAAAGCGAGAAATCGGAACTCGGAAAAAGGGAAGTAAATTGTGTAGCCGGCGGGAGTTTCGGATTAATCAAATATATTTTATGCTGAAAACTAGTTTATAAAAAAAGAAAAAGATAAAAGTTTATACAAGTGTATATATGTGTTGATTTCTCTAAGACTGTCACGGGATGTCAATGAGATTGTCACGGCAATGTCAATAAACTATCATATATGTGTTAATGTCAAGGGATGAGCACGTCATATCTGTGACGCATGTAGACAAATTTGTATTTGAAGATAAACTATTCCCCATTGGCTAGATAAATATTTTAAGCGTGTGCGTGTAGCGGGCGCGTGTAGGCGATGAAGGAAAAATGTGCGTCTGTGTGGAAATGTAAGCCCTTTAAGAGCTGAATAATGTGGACATGTTTGTTGACGTTTTCTTTTTTTTTAATGATAAAAATGTGTGTTGGTTGGTTGGGTCAGGTAGGTAGCAAGGAGTTAATTGAACTCAGTGGGTAAGCATGAAAATACGCACGGGAAGAAAAACAACGTATCGGCAAGAAGCCTTCCCGTGATGTTGTGAAGTTGAGCATGTCTACAACATTTTAAAGTGACTTACCTCCCTTGGTTTATCATAACGGAATGTCTTAGGTCTGTGGTTATAATGAAATTTACATTAGAGTAAGACGCACACGCACACACAAAATCAGTCACACGAGTTAACCAAATAAGCAAACCTAAAAACATAAACTTGCGCACACACGCACATACACACACGCACACACAGATACCCTCACACTCACTGACAACCACAAAGTCAAGTTATAAATGTTTGAATGCACACTTGGCTGAAGGGATGGACAAGAAAGTGACGTCATAGAATAAACTTAGCTGTGAATCGAAGTTTGATGGGATATGTTAAACATAGTTGTGGCTAGAAGTGTGATGGGATATGTTTAGTATAGATGTGACTAGAAGTGTGGCAGGATATGTTTAATATAGTTGTGGCTAGAAGTGTGATGGTATATGTTTAGTATAGATTTGACTAGAAGTGTGGCAGGATATGTTTAATATAGTTGTGGCTAGAAGTGTGATGGGATATGTTAATATGTTTAGTTTATATGTTACTAGAAGTGTGGCGGGATATTTTTAATATAGCTGTGGCTAGAATTGTGACGGCGTAAGTTTGGTATAGCTGTGACTAGAAGTGTTATCACATATGTTTAGTATAGCTGTGACTAGAGGTGTTATCACATATGTTTAGTATAGCTGTGACTAGAGGTGTTATCACATATGTTTAGTATAGCTGTGACTAGAAGTGTTATCACATATGTTTAGTATAGCTGTGACTAGAGGTGTGATGGCGTAAGTTTGGTATAGCTGTGGCTAGAAGTGTTATCACATATGTTTAGTATAGCTGTGACTAGAGGTGTGATGGCGTAAGTTTGGTATAGCTGTGGCTAGAATTGTGATGGCGTAAGTTTAGTATAGCTGTGACTAGAAGTGTTATCACATATGTTTAGTATAGCTGTGACTAGAATTGTGACGGCGTAAGTTTAGAATAGCTGTGACTAGAGGTGTGATGGCGTAAGTTTGGTATAGCTGTGACTAGAGGTGTGATGGCGTAAGTTTGGTATAGCTGTGACTAGAGGTGTGACGGCTTAAGTTTAGTATAGCTGCGACTAGAATTGTGACGGCTTAAGTTTAGTATAGCTGTAACAAGACATGCGACAAAATAGGATCAGCACAGGTTTTTCAAATACTGCGAAGTGCTACATCTACATATATGGAAGAAATCCTTTTAAAAAACTTGTCAATTTTGTTTTGAAAATACATATTTTTTTAGACACTATACCAAATTTAGAAATTTGAGCCAATGCCGTCATTGGTACAGACAAAACACGTACAAGATTTGACAGTATATGTAGCATAATGCCATATATTAATTAATTGTTGACTCTACTGATAACAACATAAAAAAGAAAACAAAAAATAAAGATTGGTCTGAAATGTATCAATACAATTTTTTAACACTCGCTTATTCGGGCGGAAAAGAAGTTTGCGGTTGAAAAGCTGAATTAGATAAATATTTATAACATTTATATGGTCACTAAATTAATTTTTTTTAAAAATATGTTTTATGTAGACTCGTTGTTTTGTGAACCAAATCCAAAGTTTTACTAAGTTGTTTTCTTGTTCTACCGTTTTAGTTTTTAAACGTACGTTTTGGTCTTCTTATCTTCGGTTCTGTTAGGTTCTGTTAGGTTCTTTTTAGAATGGGAGCCGGAAGAATTAGATTTCTAGATAAGGGCTTTAAGTCATCCCTGGGGACTCAATCATTAAATATATTTCTGTGTATTTCCATAGAAAATCTATTAGCAGTTATCAAACAGCGCGCACCGCATGCATGAGAAAACAAAGGGAGGTTACTGCATTAAACCACCTGTTTTTTCCTGCATTATCTCCCATCTCGTCCCCTGTGTTGTGCTTGGAGACAAGATGGTCATTCTAAGATCAGCATGTGGTGGGTGCTCGAGTTGATCCAAATAAACAAACGATATTCTTGAAAAAGTGTGCTCAGTACACAAAGTTCAAGGGTAAGAAAATAAAGAAAACCTTCCCCTGCCTTCCTGTAGTGTTTCTGAAAACTTTACGAATACCACCACAGTTCTGTGTGGCAGGGAAGATTCACTAATTGTTTTTAGTTTGAGAACCTGTCTTATTGTCTTTACTAATCAATCCAAGTGTTAATGAAATGATGAACAGGTGTTTGATGAACAGGTGTTTGATGAACAGGTGTTTGATGAACAGGTGTTTGATGAACAGGTGTTTGATGAACAGGTGTTTCTAGACTGGGCGCCAACCATTCAAATTTTAAAAAGTGATTAAAATCTGCAGACCCGTTGTTAAGTCATTCTTCATACTGCACAAACTTAGACAGAGGAATTGAAGCAAGCAATATTCGCTGTAACTATCTATACCAATAATAACTGATAACTAAACGATTACCCAACTGTTATACAAAGCGAGCATCGATTTTCTACAAAACTGTTACCTGTAAAATCTATTTTCTCACAATCTATTTTCTGCACACTGCTATACACAACCCTAATCTACTTCTCCACATACACACAGTATTACACCAAACATCTGTGTTTTAACTTGCATCACACATCACATACCCCTGGAACCTATCAATAGACGCCTATCTTACCCCCATCACATACCCCTGGAGTAAGACTAGTACATTAGTAAAACGACAGCACGCGACTGATGGCGGTCTTGTCAGTTGTTCATCTCAATGTTCTCGTCATCTCTGCCACTATCGGCACGTGCTAATGAAACCGTCACTCACCGAGAGCAAGGCGAGAGGTCTGAGGCCAATGCGGTCCTGGGTTGAATGGGGAAATGTTCACTGGGTCTTGACGAGACGTATGTCGTTTTATGACGTCCGTGTTTATTGAAATAAAAACTGTAATGAAACATGGCCCAATTGTTGGGCTCAGCATCGCAATAAAAAAAGGAGGAGCTGGTATTAATGAGTTTCATGCCCCCCCCCCCCATAACTGAACAACAAAAGTATGTGTTTTTCATTATTATTTGTTACACTTTATGAGATAAAACATTATTTTTTATATCACAAATTCTATTTAGTAAATGCGCGAAGAAATGGGCGAAAGGGTAGCAAGGGCTGGGGGGGTGCAACATCAGGTGGAACAATCTGCAGCAAAGTTGACTTGGACTACAGACTGCAGACTGCATGTACAAACTACAGACTGCAGATAATAATAGACTACAGACTACAGACTGCAGATTATAGACTACAGACTGCAGACTGCAGATTATAGACTACAGACTGCAGACTGCATGTACAAACTACAGACTGCAGATTATAGACTACAGACTGCAGACTACAAACTTCAGAGTACAGACTGCAGACTACAGACTATGGACTGCCGATTAAGGTTTACTGTCTTAAACCAATTAGTCATGTTTGTTCCCTCAGGGGGGCCTTTTTGCCCAAACGTTCGTTATTTCGTTGCGTCCTATTAAGGTTCATTCCTGCCGTATTCAAAATTTGTTTTTTACCTGGTCTGATTGCAGATACACTCAACTTTAATAAGATGCAATGAGCCGGAACAAGAAACTTGTTAAAATAGTTTGTTTTTTTTTAATGTGCGGTTAAATGTGTTAAAGGTGGGATGAGAGGTTGAGCGCCAAGTTTAAATTGTGAGTCTAATAAAGTTAAAACGTGACGCCATGTTCTGCCACCTACAATCACCGCTGGATGTCCGTCACTATCAGAGAAGTTAGTTGGTCTTTGAACTCCATGGACAACGGTCTTTACAAGGTAGACACGTGTCTATTAATAGCTACCACCACGTGAAACTACGTGTGGCTACCAAACTTGCGTCTACCAGTGGCTACCCTTCATGTGTCTACGAATGACTACCACCAAGAGTGTGTATGAGTGACTACTATCAATTGTGTCTACGAGTTGTATACCTCACTTGCGTCTACGAGTGGCTACCATCGGTTGTGTCTACGAGTGGCTACCATCAGTTGTGTCTACGAGTGGCTACCATCAGTTGTGTCTACGAGTGGCTACACCAAGTGTGAGTGGCTACCATCAGTTGTGTCTACGAGTGGCTACCATCAGTTGTGTCTACGAGTGGCTACACCAAGTGTGTCTATGAGTGGCTACACCAGGTGTGTCTATGAGTGGCTACCATCAGTTGTGTCTACGAGTGGCTACCATCAGTTGTGTCTACGAGTGGCTACCATCAGTTGTGTCTACGAGTGGCTACACCAGTTGTGTCTACGAGTGGATACACCAGTTGTGTCTACGAGTGGCTACCATCAGTTGTGTCTATGAGTGTCTACGCCAAGTGTGTCTATGAGTGGCTACACCAAGTGTGTCTATGAGTGGCTACCGTCAGTTGTGTCTACGAGTGGCTACACCAGTTGTGTCTACGAGTGGCTACCATCAGTTGTGTCTACGAGTGGCTACCATCAGTTGTGTCTACGAGTGGCTACCATCAGTTTTTTCTATGAGTGGCTACACCAGTTGTGTCTACGCGTGGCTACACCAAGTGTGTCTACGAGTGGCTACACCAATTGTGTCTATGAGTGGCTACACCAAGTGTGTCTATGAGTGGCTACACCAAGTGTGTCTATGAGTGGCTACACCAATTGTGTCTATGAGTGGCTACCATCAGTTGTGTCTACGAGTGGCTACACCAGTTGTGTCTACGAGTGGCTACCATCAGTTTTGTCTATGAGTGTCTACACCAAGTGTGTCTACGAGTGGCTACACCAAGTGTGTCTATGAGTGGCTACCATCAGTTGTGTCTACGAGTGGCTACACCAGTTGTGTCTACGAGTGGCTACCGTCAGTTGTGTCTACGAGTGGCTACACCAGTTGTGTCTACGAGTGGCTACACCAGTTGTGTTTACGCGTGGCTACACCAAGTGTGTCTATGAGTGGCTACCACCAGTTATGTCTAAGAGTGGCTACCACCCCACAGATAGATTAGATAGCTTTTTAAGACTGAAACTATTAAATGAACCTCACATGACGTTTTATAACAAAAGGAATAGAAATATCCATCTCCCATTATGAAAATTGCTGTATGGCCTTTGCATAAAAAACATAACATGTATTTCAAATAAGATCTCCCGTACTTTACTTCAAACATAACACATGTTTTGTTTATTGAATCTCCAGGAACTGCTGGACACGGCTGCCGGTCAATTTCGTCCTCATAGCAGTGGGGGGGGGGGTAATCAAGGGAGGGAATCCAGAGGCGTGTCAATTACAGGGGAAACAAACACGATCAGGAGTTGGCAGGACAAGGGCGTTAATACACGCCTCATTGATGTATAATTGTTAAATGTTAAGTGGAGCCGGGAGGGGTTGGATACAGAAAATGAATAATTTAATGAGGGGCAATCCATTTATTACATACACAAGGAGGGGTGGGGTGTTTTTACTTAATGGCATTTTGCGTAGGGTATAGACTTAAATCTCAAGCTTAGATATACAGACGCTCCTTCTATGCAGAAAATAATTGCGTCCACAGACCATGAGAGATGATCTGTTGGCAAGTGATGCAGCGGTCACAGGGTACGGCTATAGGGGTTCCACGCATTACCCCGGGGGCTAAGGAGTCCCCGAGTCACCCAGCTCTGAACGGGTACCTAACTAAACAATAGTTAGGCGGCTTGGTAATAGGTGGAACCCTTATAGCCGTGACCTGTGACCGCTACTTCACTGGCCAACAGATCATTCGTCATGGCCTGTGGACGCAGTTATCTTCTGCATAGAAGGAGCGTCTGTATATCTAAGATATGAGATATATCTTTCAAATTAATAGTCCATATTAAAGTACCATGGGGCATTGAACTCATCATGTCCATTCCTTCGGGGCCAGAGACCAAATCTTCTTCCGCAAGCATTAAAGACTTTATTCCCATTATGATTTTACAAGGTCTTGAAAAATATTGACCAAAACTATCTATCATGATACAAATTGAAATAAAAAGGTATTTTGAAGATACTTTCATGTGCCACTTGGGCCCTGGGGCCCCACTATGTCGTTTTTACTCTTACAAGCTAAACAAAAATGTTTAAGCGTTCACAACTGAGTAAATAGGTGGGTCTTGACCAAACTTTGTGTATCATAACTTGATAGTCAATATTAAAATAATATAAAGCCTTTTTAAGTATATTATGTACTGATATTAGGAAGAAAAAAAACGTTTGGGTCCCATGCCACTAATGGCACGTAAATGGCACAGAGAGTTTGCCAGTTTCCTTTCCGAAAGTGTTTCCAAAGATTTCCACACGATGAAAGGTGTGTTATGGTTATAAGGACTATCATAGATTAGGGCTGCGGAAATTAAAGATTAATTTCTTGTTTAATCGTTAAAAATGTTATAGATTAAATATCGATTAAAATAATTGAAATCGATAAAAATTCGATTAAAATTTAAGAAAATATATATTTTTTTTCAAATTATTAAAAGTAATTAACAAACAATATAATAACCCAGGATCTGTATCGCCGAGGAACATAGTACAACAGTCCATATCAGTTATAAACTTCAAAATATTATTTTTCTATGTCTTTGAGACAGGGGAAATAACTCAATAATACAAAAAAATCATTAACCTGTGTTTTTTTTAAATTTTCCTTGAGACATTTGGCCTTAATCGAAATTAACGAATAAGAGATGAAATTAATCGTTAATTTTTCAAAAGTTATCGATTAAATTAAAATTAATCGTTACCAGCCGTATTAGAGATGCATTCATTTTAACAATATATTTGTACAGATGACACTTGCTAATTAAACGTTATTTTATTCTTAACGAGTTTCCTTGAATTTCTTTTCTTGGATAATCGTTGCAACGAACGGGAGAGCTAGTCATTAAACAAATTGCAAGCAATCAAATATTTAAGTGGAACTTTTATTTAACATTGCGCATTTTGATGTGACGTCCCATTTCTTAAACAACCCCCCTCCCCACCTCACCATCGTCACACATCGTCACAAATGCGTGACCCCCTTCCGTAGGCGTGTAACGTCATTTATGGACGGCCCCAAATAGTAAGACCAATATCTTTTGACTCTGGCTTAAAATTATTTCGGGAAGGGGGTCCGGAAATGTATGGGTGAAACAGGGGGGGGGGAGCAACGAAAATACGACTTTATGCGCGCGTAATATATGGATGGACCCTGATGGGGCAAAGCAGGCACTACCGGTGTGATAGAGATATACTGTGTGGGGAATGTGTGTGGACTGTGTGTGTGGGGAGAGAATGTGTGGGGGACTGGGTGTGGGTGTATGTGAGTGCATGTGATTGTATTCGAGTATATTTGGTAGTGTTGATGTATTTCACTGTTTGTGAAAATATGTGGATGCGAGTGGATGTATTTTGGTGTATATGGGCGTATGTGGATGTAAGTGGGTGTTTTTGTCGGTATATGGGTGTTTGAGGTTTTTCATGTATATGTGTTTAAGTATGTATGTTTGCTTGTGTGGGTGCGTGTGGGTATATGTTGGCTTATGTGGGTACGTGTGGGTGTATATTGGCGTGAGACTGTGGTAGTCCTCCATGCCACAGATTGAGATCACCTGCAGGTTCTTGGTGTAACGTAGCTAGCAATAATTTCCTTTTAAAAATAAAAAAAATGGCATAATGAAAATTTAATTTGTTACCAAGGCAACCTGTCAGCAACGTCGTAGTTAAGGGAGGCATTCATTGTTGGTTGCAGGCTGGACTCAGTGTAAGTGAGGCGGCTCCACAACTACAGAAGTGACACAATAACACAATAACGGTTCACTGATAAAAAGGCCCCGGACTAAACGCCCTCGACTATTGGGATCCGACAGAACGGCCCCGACTATTGGGCTCCGACATAAACGGCCCCGACAAAACGGCCCTGGATTAATAGTAAAATGTACAATCAAATATTATATTCTTATATTTACTCACCTATTCAGAGTCAGGTTTAGCTCAAAATAAACAATAATAATGACATCACAAGAGTGAATTTAATGACCTTGACTCGAAATGGTACGTACCACTTGCGGTTGTTTGTTGACAAGAAACAATGTATTACATCACAAGAAATAATGTTATAATTGTACCACTTTTTTAAAGAATTAAAATGTTGATAAAAGCTTAAAATGAAAAAAAAAAAGTTTTTGTTATAAATGTTAATAATTTGTATGGGGCCGTTTTGACGAGTCACTCACAATAACACCATAACACAAAAACACAATGACACAAAAATACAATGACACAATAACGCAATACAACAATAACACTATAACACTTTAGTACAATAACACACAATAATCGAGTGATTAAACATTAACAAAACTTTTCTTGTCAAACAAACTACCCCATCTAATTTATAAACACACTCACCGATTTAACTCCATCTAATTTATAAACACACTCACCTATTTAACTCCATCTAATTTATAAACACACTCACCTATTTAACTCCATCTAATTTATAAACACACTCACTTATTTAACTCCATCTATTTATAAACACACTCACTTATTTAACTCCATCTATTTATAAACACACTCACTTATTTAACTCCATCTATTTATAAACACACTCACCTATTTAACTCCATCTAATTTATAAACACACTCACCTATTTAACTCCATCTAATTTATATTTAAAAAATTCATCCCCCCTTGCTACCTTTTAATTGACAGACACACAAACACTTATGCACACCCACACACACAGACGCACACATATTATACACGCACCTACACGCACACATGTAATTGATTTTGTCATTAAGCACTACTGAAAAGTGATAAGTTATCCGTCAAGGTAATGTTCTGTGACACAAGGTAATGTTCTGTGACACAAGGTAATGTTCTGTGACACAAGGTATTGTTCTGTGACACAAGGTAATGTTCTGTGACACAAGGTAATGTTCTGTGACACAAGGTAATGTTCTGTGACACAAGGTAATATTCTGTGGCACAAGGTAATGTTCTGTGACACAAGGTAAAGTTCTGTGGCACTGTGACACCAGGTTATATTGTGTGACACAAGGTAATTTTCTGTGACACAAGGTAATGTTCTGTGACACAAGGTAATATTCTGTGAAACAAGGTAATGTTTTGTGACAGCGATGGAGTTCAAATGGCCAGCATGAATTAATCTATTTTTTAATGCTGAAATTTCAACCACACACGTGACAGACTGAGATCCCCTGGAGGCCGTAAACAAAGGGACTCTGACCGCTGTCCAGTTCGGACCTGTGTTTATTTACCAATGGTCAGTTACGGCGACTGCACGACCACATGACCTTGACACCGGTGGGCTGGTCACGGCTAACGGTTGATTGGTCAATAAACCAAGGGGAATAACTTTCACGCGCGATTGCTTGAGCGTTGGAGTGGAGTGGGGGGGGGGAATAGGGCTTGAGATGCCAGGAGGATGGGGTTTCTGTGTGGTGTGGTGAAGGGGGGGGGGGTTAGTATGGACTTTGAAATAAAACTTTGATGGAAACAATCAATGCGTGACCCATGACCCAGATGTGAGACGTTTGGTTTAAACAAAATACAGGGACCTGGAGGGTTGGGACTACGTCAAGGAAAGAAAGGAATGTAAAAGAAAAACGAATTAACTAATGACGGGCGGAGAAAAAATGATAAACAGGAAGAAAAAAAAGAAGGAAGGAAGGAAAGTGAAAAAGAAAACCGGGAGAAAGAAAGCAAATGAAAGAATGAATGAGAGAGAGAAAGAAAGAGAGAGGGAGAGATAAAGGAAGAATGAAAGAAAGATTAAAAGAAGGAACGCATTCAAAAATGAAAGAAAGACAAAAGCGGAAAAGAGAGATATATATATAATATATAATATCAGAACAAATAAAGAACAAAAGGAAG
>MUZC01000054.1:49594-77428 GCA_002072015.1 Radix auricularia | reverse complement strand
TGTGTGGGGGCGGGGGTTGAGTGGGTGGAGGGTATGTGTGGGGGCGGGGGTTGAGTGGGTGGAGGGTATGTGTGGGGGCGGGGGGAAGTGGGTAATTCATCAGGGAGGCCAGGTTAAGCAAATTTTTGACATAAAGATATTGATAGCAGAAGTGGGAGAGATTCATTGGACAGGTGTTAAATTTAAATTGTAAATGGAAAATCTTCATGTACAGCTGGAGAAAAGACTTTGTATCAATACATATTTTAGTGTGTATGTATATAAAAGACTTTGTATCAATACATATTTTAGTGTGTATGTTTACTTCCTGGGGAATAGATTATGGGGATGATGTATGTTTACTTCCTGGGGAATAGATTATGGGGATGATGTATGTTTACTTCCTGGGGAATAGATTATTGGGATGATGTTTGTTTACTTCCTGTGGAATAGATTATGGGGATGATGTATGTTTACTTCCTGGGGAATAGATTATGGGGATGATGTTTGTTTACTTCCTGGGGAATAGATTATGGGGATGATGTATGTTTACTTCTGTGGAATAGATTATGGGGATGATGTATGTTTACTTCCTGGGGAATAGATTATGGGGATGATGTTTGTTTACTTCCTGGGGAATAGATTATGGGGATGATGTATGTTTAATTCCTGGGGAATAGATTATGGGGATGATGTTTGTTTACTTCCTGTGGAATAGATTATGGGGATGATGTATGTTTAATTCCTGGGGAATAGATTATGGGGATGATGTATGTTTACTTCCTGGTCCTGGGGAATAGATTATGGGGATGATGTATGTTTAATTCCTGGGGAATAGATTATGGGGATTGTGAAAACTTGCCACAAGCAGTTCAATAAAATAAGATGTAATTTTAGATTTTAATTTAAAATTTGGGAAGTTAAACAAAAATGGAAATCGAAGCAAACACGGGTACGTTAGATAAGAATACACAGTTGTTGATCAGTAAAGACCATAATTGTTAGGCGCATGCCATTTTAGATATAATTTATTGTTGGGTAATTGTCATAATAGTACATAATAGTAGTTGCCAAAATAAAATGGATTGGTTAAAATAACGAGTATTAATAGGAAATAAGTTTTCCGGATTGAACAATACTTTGTAAAATGAAATCTATCGTTGACTTTTTAAAAATTAGCCCTACTCAACATTCAGGAGTTAAGTTTGCAAATACACACGCACAATACTGAGAACAATTTCACCTGGTATAAAAAGACTGCCAAAGTACACGATGACCTGATTTTTAAATTTTAAATGCCGTTAACAGACTACACCGAAAGATAAAAAGAACAGATGACGTCACACTATTGGCAATGGTCATTTTCTACTAGACAGAACAGATAGAGGGAGGGGGCTGGGGGGGAATTATTGCCCACTCAGGGGAGGCGACCACGTTCAGCCCGACACTCACTTCTCAAGATGGCTGCCGGCCTTTAATTAGATCTTGATAGTTATCGGCCATGGATGTGACGTAGCGAATCGGTTTTTAGGTCAATAACATGTCAAGGTTAACATAATCGAGGTTAGTAGCTGGTAAACGGTCCGGTATCTGTCATTTAACAAGAGCTTCGGGTATACACTGATGTATGGTACAGTAGCCAACATGTAACTAGCGCTTCGGGTATAGTCGTGTACAGTAAAGTAGCCAATATATAACTAGAGCTTTAGGTATACAGTGGTGTACAGTAAAGTAGCCAATATATAACCAGAGCTTTGGATATACAGTGGTATACGGTACAGTAGCCAATATTTAACTAGAGCTTTTTCTATACTGTGGTATACGGTACAGTAGCCAATATTTAACTAGAGCTTTTTGTATACTGTGGTATACGGTACAGTAGCCATTATATAACTTTGGGTATTCAGTGGTATATGGTACAATAGCCAATATTTAACTAGAGCTTTGGGTATTCAGTGGTATACGGTACAATAGCCAATATATGAGAAAGTTAATCCTGGAGTTTAGATTTTTTTAAAAGGAATGCACAGTTGTACATAATGAGAAATGGGCGAGTGCTGAATGGAAAACATTTGAAGAGATTGACAGCAATTATAGTGTACAAAGTACGTGTCATGTATACACATGAGAACAAGCAAGAAACCCATAGCTGTACGGATTGCGTACTATTCACACACGTGGGATGTTGGTTGTACGTATCTTCCAGTCTATGTACACATGTGAGATGAGATTTTTACAGACTGTCTTATGTACACACGAAGGGCTGAAGTTTTATGGACTGTATAATACGTACACATGTGGGATGTGAATTGCACTGATTGTGTTATACGTACACATGTGGGATGTGAATTGCACTGATTGTGTTATACGTACACATGTGGGATGTGAATTGCACTGATTGTGATTACCTTCACATGACGTGTTATGTCAAATGTAATGACTGCCTTGATCTGCCACTAACATTTATCACAGTACAGTACGCTCTACCACGGATAGCCACTTGTTCCCCCCCCCCCCCAAGGACAGTGGAAATGCGCTACATTTATCAACACACAACCAACTCAGCACACGCGCACACACGCGCACTCACGCGCACACACGCGCACTCACGCTCACTCACAAACACACCCACACTCATCCGCACACATGCCGCCAATCCAATTCAGCTAATACCACTACCGCTTTTTGCACTTATTTATTTTCATTCTTGTAGGACATACAAGGGCTGGTAACTCTAGTGGCATGGCGGGGAACTCGCGCACACACACACACACAGACACACACACACACACACACACACACACACACACACACTCACACACACACACACACACACACACACACACACACACAGAAAAACCTGTCCTCCGCTCGGGGTGATCAATGGTTTAATAGAAGGGCCAGATCGATAGAACGATCGCTCGAATGTGTCTTTAAATCGCTTAATGGCCAATGATAAGGTTATTTCAGGTATCCTTTAAAAACTGCTTTGGTTGATTAGAATATGAAATATTTGGAATGGTAGCTCCGGGCTTAGGTTAATTGGAATATGAAATATTTGGAATGGTAGCTCCGAGCTTTTGTTGATTTGAATATGAAATATTTGGAATGGTAGCTCCGAGCTTTTGTTGATTAGAATATGAAATATTTGGAATGGTAGCTCCGAGCTTTTGTTGATTAGAATATGAAATATTTGGAATGGTAGATCCGGGCTTTTGTTGATTTGAATATGAAATATTTGGAATGGTAGATCCGGGCTTAGGTTGATTGGAATATGAAAATACTTGGAAATGTAGCACCAGGCTTTGCATGGGGTCGGTGTGACATTTGATGGTTTCTTCGCAAGCATCTACAATGAGCTCGATTTTTTCGGTCGACATAGTAATGTTGGTTACACGCTTGAACAAATTTGGCATTAAATTATTGGAGATTTATTGAATCTTGGGCGATGGGTTAACTGTTGTGTGATATATTTTATGTTGGGTGATGGGTTAAATGTTGGGTGATGGGTTAAATTTTGGGTGATGGGTTAAATTTTGAATGATGGGTTAAATGTTGGGTGATGGGTTAAATGTTGGGTGATGGGTTAAATTTTGGGTGATGGGTTAAATTTTGAGTGATGGGTTAAATGTTGTGTGATGGGTTAAATGTTGGGTGATGGGTTTAATGTAGGGTGATGGGTTAAATGTTGGGTGATGGGTTAAATGCTGGGTGATGGGTTAAATGTTGGGTGATGGGTTAAATGTTGGGTGATGGGTTAAATGTTGGATGATGGGTTTAAATATTGTATGGTGGGTTAAATATTGGGTGATGGGTTAAATTTTGGGTGATGGGTTGAATGTTGGGTGATGATTTTAATGTGGGGTGATGTATTTAATGTTGGATGATGTATTTAATGCTTAGTGATGGATAAAATAATTTAGACAAAAATCCAGCCTCCTATCCTAGATTTAGTCTCCCTTATACTCCACACCCTCCTACCCTAGATTTAGTCTCCCTTACACTCCACACCCTCCTACACCAGATTTAGTCTCCCTTACACTCCACACCCTCCTACACCAAATTTAGTCTCCCTTACACTCCACACCCTCCTACCCTCGATTTAGTCTCCCTTACACTCCACACCCTCCTACCCTAGATTTAGTCTCCCTTACACTCCACCGTTAGCTTATAAATATCCTATACATCACTCCACACCCTCCCTTACATATCGATATCCTTTAATTGAAATCAGTAAATGTTGCACTCCTCATAATTATGTATTTTCTTTAGCTCCAGAGAGCTCAGACCAACTCCATGACGTAGTTTCTTTAGCTCCAGAGAGCTCAGACCAACTCCATGACGAAGTTTCTTTAGCTCCAGAGAGCTCAGACCTACTCCATGACGTAGTTTCTTTAGCTCCAGAGAGCTCAGACCTACTCCATGACGTAGTTTCTTTAGCTCCAGAGAGCTCAGACCTGCTCCATGACGTAGGGGAGAGAACGGCGCTGAGGGACTACCCCAACCTCACAGCTAAGGGTTCCAGGGGTGATAAAAGGCGGGACGTTAATGAAGTAACATCTAGACGCAGTTGTCTTCTCCTGACTCTTCTCAACACCATCAAAGCAAGTGAATCACAACAAGTTCAGCAGAAGAACAAGAAAAAAAAACCGTTTACAAATTGGTTTCGTTTTTATGACGTACAGCAGTGACTCTCAAGCAGTCCATGTTGTTTATTTCGAAACACACTTTAAATTTTGATTATTTTTTTTAGCTCAAGTTAATCCAAGCTATCAGGGTGTTACAAGCCAGTGTGTTACAGGCCAGGTGTTACAAACCTGGTTGTTACAAGCCGGGGTGTTAAAAGCCAGTGTGTTACAAGCCGGGGTGTTACAAGCCGGGGTGTTACAAGCCAGTGTGTTACAAGCCGGGGTGTTACAAGCCGGGGTGTTACAAGCCGGGGTGTTAAAAGCCAGTGTGTTACAAGCCGGGGTGTTACAAGCCGCAGTGTTACAAGCCGGGGTGTTACAAACCGGGTTGTTTCAAGCCGGGGTGTTAAAGTGCCAGGAGTTTATTCAGAATGAATACATTTGAACCTTGAGAAGATATATTTACTTTCAATGCTAAAGCCAAAACAGATTTCATTTACGAACCGCTGAGCTAGTCTGTTATTTCAGAACCGCTGAGCTAGTCTGTTATTTAAGAACCGCTGAGCTAGTCTGTTATTTAAGAACCGCTGAGCTATTCTGTTAACTAAGAATTTTTTAGTTAAAAAAATGTAGTGTGACGAAAATTTCCCATCAGGTAAGCTGCCTCGAACTGAAACTAATGTCTGTACCAAAAATAAATATACCCTGTGTTGTTGTTTTTAACTCCCAAAAAATGAGATTAGTTACCATGAACGACAGGTCGTAGCGATGTTCAAGTGCCGCTAGATTAGCCGACAGTCGCAACCATGCAGCGAATATTGGTCCGCAGCTAGAATTTTGGGGATTGGAGCCAACCATTATGGTTTTAGAGCCAGACATTATGGTCGTGAGACTACTAAAATTTTTGTTCCGGGCTAGAGTTCTGATTCGTGGGATATTATTATGATACTGGGCTAGAACTCTTTTTACTCTAATTAACGTTTCAATAACACGCTGGGTCAGGCAACGGCTGATAATATATCTCGCAAAAATCTCTAATTACATTCCATCACAACAGTATAGCTATGTTCCCATGACATCTACAACACAACCACCTGGCAATGTTCCCATGACATCTACAACACAACCACCTGGCAATGTTCCCATGACATCTACAACACAACCACCTGGCAATGGTCCCATGACATCTACAACACAACCACCTGGCAATGGTCCCATGACATCTACAACACAACCACCTGGTAATGGTCCCATGACATCTACAACACAACAGCCTGACAATATTTCATTTGTACAAGGTTACTCTTTTCGGACCTTCCAAATGCTTGCAGTAGAAGATTGGGAGAGGGGAAAAAAGCGAGAGAAATTGAGGGACAGAATGAGTGTGTGTCTGTGCATGTGTGTGTATGTGTGTGAGGGAGAGGGAGAGAGAGAGGGAGAGAGATGGAGAGAGAGAGAGAGGGAGTGAGAGAGGGGGGAGAGAGAGGGAAAGAGAGAGGGAGAGAGAGAGAGAGCGGGGGAAGGAGGGAGAGGGAGAGAAAGAGAGAGAGAGAGAGAGGGAGAGAGAGACAGAGAGCAGTTTAGGTATAAGGGAGAGACCAAGAAACTGATGTATAGGGTATAAGCAAACAACACAGGCTGGGGTGAAAGTATTTCCTTTCATGTCCACACAATAAACGCCGACAGAGAGAACCCAATACATGGGAAAAGACTTGGTTTCAAAAGAATGACTTCAACAAAAACTGCAACCCTACATCTGACTTCACAACTGAAGTCATTTTGACTGGTTCCAAATCAATTGAAGCAAATAGCTTCATGTATTGACCAAACTTTGCCTGGGAGGCTATCGTCATTTTAAAAAATGTAATCCTGACATTCAACAGTATAACACGAGAAAAGTTTCAAGGGGAAGTAACTTAGATCTTCCATTACGGTTAAATGTGTTTGCCCTTGGTTGAAGTCTGTTCGCTTGAATCATTAAATGAATGGCTTATTGGTGCAGGCTGTAGCTGAAAGTATAAAGATACTAGACTAAGATGGTTTGCTATGTGCCCCGTCACTGTGGACAGCCATAGATGAAATGAGTTTGGGTCTGAACATATCATGGTGAATTACTAAATTAAATTTGAAAACATGAATTTAAATTTTTTGTGAAAACTGATAGAGATCAGGGTGGTAGTATTGGTCGCATTGGGGAACCCCACCCACACCTCACTATATANATATATATATATATATAAATTTATAACGTATTTTACTAATAAAAAGAGTCAGTACAAGGCTGATCTTATGCTGACTCCATTAGTTAGATATTAATATGTTTATCTAAAGTCAAGTCAGATATCAATCTCTCTCACTTAAATCAAGTCAGATATCAATCTCTCTCCTTAAAATCAAGTCACATATCAATCTAACTCCCTAAATTCGAGTCAGATATCATTCTGACTCCATATAGTCTAAGTCTGATATCAATCTGACTCCATTTAGTCTAAGTCTGATATCAATCTGACTCCATACAGTCTAAGTCTGATATCAATCTGACTCCATTTAGTCTAAGTCTGATATCAATCTGACTCCATTTAGTCTAAGTCTGATATCATTCTGACTCCATACAGTCTAAGTCTGATATCAATCTGACTCCATACAGTCTAAGTCTGATATCAATCTGACTCCATATAGTCCAAGTCTGATATCAATCTGACTCCATTTAGTCTAAGTCTGATATCAATCTGACTCCATACAGTCTAAGTCTGATATCAATCTGACTCCATTTAGTCTAAGTCTGATATCAATCTGACTCCATACAGTCTAAGTCTGACATCAAAGTTTAGCTAATGACCGCTGTTGTCTCTGACATTAAATACAGTAAGCATAACGCTAAGGGGAAGTCACTCACATGTTATCCTTACTGGGTTGCCCCTCTCGTTCTATCGACCCTTGCCTTTCAGTCTGATGAACGATTATCTCGACACTAACGGTCAATTTTCTAACTCAGGGAAACACAACTCGACTGTACCAAGAATATAAACCACGAACTGCCCGATTCTCTTTAACAATGGTTGGAATCAATCCGTTCTAATATAAGTGGGTTGTGAATTTCGGAAGATTTCTCATTAAAAACCAAACACATTAATTTCTAGTCAAATTTACTCATATTTTGGAATACACAATACTAATGTATACATCTACTTAAACTAAAATTAAGCCCACAATTTTAACATATTGTTTTGATTGTTTGACTTTAGACTAATGGTTTGATTGTTTGACTTTAGACTAATGGTTTGATTGTTTGACTTTAGACTAATGGTTTGATTGTTTGACTTTAGACTAATGGTTTAATTGTTTGACTTTAGACTAATGGTTTAATTGTTTGACTTTAGACTAATCGTTTGATTGTTTGATTTTAGATAATAGTTTGTTTGACTTTAGACTAATAGTTTGATTTTTTTGACTTTAGACTAATGGTTTGATTGTTTGACTTTAGATGCTGGTTTGATTGTTTGACTTTAGACTAATGGTTTGATTGTTTGACTTTAGACTAATGGTTTAATTGTTTGACTTAGACTAATGGTTTGATTGTTTGATTTTAGATAATGGTTTGTTTGACTTTAGACAAATAGTTTGATTTTTTGAATTTAGACTAATGGTTTGATTGTTTGACTTTAGACTAATGGTTTGATTGTTTGACTTCAGATGCTGGTTTGATTGTTTGACTTTAGACTAATGGTTTGATTGTTTGACTTTAGACTAATGGTTTGATTGTTTGATTTTAGATAATGGTTTGTTTGACTTAAGACTAATAGTTTGATTTTTTGACTTTAGACTAATGGTTTGATTGTTTGACTTTAGACTAATGGTTTGATTGTTTGACTTTAGATGCTGGTTTGATTGTTTGACTTTAGACTAATGGTTTGATTGTTTGACTTTAGACTAATGGTTTGATTGTTTGACTTTAGATGTTGGTTTGATTGTTTGACTTTAGACTAATGGTTTGATTGTTTGACTTTAAATGCTGGTTTGATTGTTTGACTTTAGACTAATGGTTTGATTGTTTGACTTTAGATGCTGGTTTGATTGTTTGACTTTAGACTAATGGTTTGATTGTTTGACTTTAGACTAATGGTTTGATTGTTTGATTTTAGACTAATGGTTTGTTTGACTTTAGACTAATAGTTTGATTTTTTGACTTTAGACTAATGGTTTGATTGTTTGACTTTAGACTAATGGTTTAATTGTTTGACTTTAGATGCTGGTTTGATTGTTTGACTTTAGACTAATGGTTTGATTGTTTGACTTTAAATGCTGGTTTGATTGTTTGACTTTAGACTAATGGTTTGATTGTTTGACTTTAGACTAATGGATTGATTATTTGACTTTAGACTAATGGTTTGATTGTTTGACTTTAGACTAATGGTTTCATTGTTTGACTTTAGACTAATGGTTTGATTGTTTGACTTTAAATGCTGGTTTGATTGTTTGACTTTAGACTAATGGTTTGATTGTTTGACTTTAGACTAATGGTTTGATTGTTTGACTTTAGACTAATGGATTGATTGTTTGCCTTTAGACTAATGGTTTGATTGTTTGACTTTAGACTAATGGTTTGATTGTTTGACTTTAGATGCTGGTTTGATTGTTTGACTTTAGACTAATGGTTTTTTTGTTTGACTTTAGACTAATGGTTTGATTGTTTGACTTTAGATGCTGGTTTGATTGTTTGACTTTAAACTAATGGTTTGATTGTTTGACTTTAAATGCTGGTTTGATGGTTTGACTTTAGACTAATGGTTTGATTGTTTGGCTTTAAATGCTGGTTTGATTGTTTGACTTTAGACTAATGGTTTGATTGTTTGACTTTAAATGCTGGTTTGATTGCTTGACTTTAGACTAATTGTTTGATTGTTTGACTTTAAATGCTGGTTTGATTGTTTGACTTCAGACTAATGGTTTGATTGTTTGACTTTAGATGCTGGTTTGATTGTTTGACTTTAGACTAATGGTTTGATTGTTTAACTTTAGACTAATAGTTTGATTGTTTGACTTTAAATGCTGGTTTGATTTTTTGACTTTAGACTATGGTTTGATTGTTTGACTTTAAATGCTGGTTTGATTGTTTGACTTTTAGACTAATGGTTTGATTGTTTGACTTTAGATGCTGGTTTGATTGTTTGACTTTAGACTAATGGTTTGATTGTTTAACTTTAGACTAATAGTTTGATTGTTTGACTTTAAATGCTGGTTTGATTTTTTGACTTTAGACTATGGTTTGATTGTTTGACTTTAGACTAATGGTTTAATTGTTTGACTTTAGACTAATGGTTTGATTTTTTGACTTTAGACTAATGGTTTATTTAACTTTAGACTAATGGTTTGTTTGACTTTAGACTAATGGTTTGTTTGACTTTAGACTAATGTTGTCCACATTTCCTAAACTACGTCGCTAGCACAACTGTTTCAATCACGATCAATGTTTAAAGTATTGGTCAGTTGCTGACCAGTGTTACAAAAACACATCGAATCAAGTTCAAATTTAGTCAGATGAGAACATAGAGCAACAGTTTATACACCACAAAGCTTCATTATAAAAGTCATCTACCGAAATCCAGTAACGGTCTACACCGCAGACGGAAATAATCTAACCTCCGGTCAGTGAGTGTTGCTGAATTACTAAATACCAACACAGTTCTTGCCTCCAGTGCCGTCCAAGCGGCCACACCATCCGTCACACCAACTACAGCCATCTTTAATTTAATAACCGGCAAGGCGACGGCTAAAACCAAAACACGATCTTTTTGTGTGGAAAATCAAGTTTGGCTAAAACCCAGTTGTCCGCCACTTGGAGGCCAAGACAGGGGCAGACAACTTGTTGGTGTTAATGGAAGAAAACAGGGAGAAAAAAAAAGTTGGTATGTTTTTATCTCACCTTCTCTCCCTTGAAAATGTGCTTTTAGCGGGGAGTGAAAATGGTAAAAATTGGGGGAAAGTGGGTGGGAGGGGGGGTTATATGGAAAGTCCCATTTCTTTTACCAATGTATCACTTAACTATTGGAAGTAGACATAGTTCTAATTATTTTGTTGATGGGGGTTTAGGTAGATACTGGACTAATCTATTCAAGTGTGGAATCCGTAATTTAAGAACATTTTAGAACCACGATATAAAGTGTTTGTGGGACGAGCTGCGGGTGAGGGTGTGGGGGGGAAGGGTGGATGGTGGGTGGGACTACAAACAGCCCCAACCTCTGGCTGTTGGCTGTGGAACAAAGGGAAATAACGGTGGTCATGAGGCTGCAAGGGGGGATAACTCAGATTACGGCATGATAAATGAGTGGCCAGGGGAGGTCACCATTTTCGTCTCTTCACTCCCGTTCTCCTGGGACTGAATAGCGACAAGAAGATATATGACGTCACACATGGCTGTGCTTGCCGCGAGTCACTTCAAGAAATGATTTCAACATTTGATTACTTCATATAGTATCGATACTTTCAACAAACTGACAATTGAGTTGTTGAGTTTTCATTTCCGCTGTAACTTCAACGACGCAGAAATAGTGAATCAGTTAAAATAGGTAAAAATGTAAACTTTGTTGTCGGGTTGGAGGGGTGGGGGGGGGATTATCTAAGTCATGTGGAGAGTGAAAGTGAACCATCGAGCCCGAGGTGTCAAGCCAAAAAGCTATACATCTTCCGTCTGCCCGTCTCACACAGGAGCCAAAAACATCCGTACTCGTGTGAGTGCCGTCACGTGATCTGTCGCCATGACAGGGGTGGATCAGTTTTATCTACTCCAACGAAATCTTTGACCAGGTCGTGGACGAATCACAGGAAATGGAGTCCGCCATTACTTTCCACTCATGCTCACCGAGGCGTGGTTGAGAGCTATCTCTACAATTAGGCATGGCGTATTTCAATGACATAAATTAATGAAACGAATCATCAGTGACGTGTGGATGATATCAAAACAAATGTCAGACTGACAAGCGAGAAGAATTTTTTTACTTGTGACAATTCCTGGATTTGGAGAACTTTATTATTTCAAAAGCTAAGTATGAAGAAAAAAGTTACAAATATTTTTAATGTAAATATTTGCCTTATTGGGTCTGTCCGAGTCTCTATCAATAACTATGTATGTTTTTTTTTTAAAGTACACTATTCTAACACTGAATGTCATGTTATTGACACAATTAGTTTGCTTTGGCCATCATGTGAATTGGGACATGGCCAACTCTTACTGGTCGGCCGCTTAATTTTGGAATCGGTAAATAGTTAAATAGACTTCTGATTGGAATAAGTCCACCAACAGATGAGATGAACTAATGACGTGTTAGCCAACACAACGCACAAGGAGGATTTTGAGAGATAGCAGCCTGGCTGCGCAATGAACGATTCAAAACTTCGAATGTCATGTCACGCAACCAAAAAGTAAAAACCATGTGAGACAATTTTGCCAACAATTTCTTCTTAGAAAAATAAATGATATTCAATAAGTAATTTGTTTTATTATTTTTAAACCGAAATGGTAGGAATTTTAAAATAAAAAAAATAAAAATAATATGAACTTTCTGCTTTAAATGAATTGAAATACAATTTTAAAAGTAAGATTAAACACAATTTCGTATAAAATTGAAGCGAAAATCCTGTTTGCGGAAAACAACTTAAACTATTAATGCAAAATTTTTAAAATACTTTTAAAAATTATTTTTTTAGAATCGTTAATATTCAGTTTACATTCATTGAGCCCATTTGTTGTAACATGTCTGTGGTCCACAACTTTCACAGCTTCATGTGCGTCAAGAGTTTATTTTGTAATCTGTAAGTGGATTATCACTTCGTCTTACACTCTGTCTTTACTAAAAGGGTTTGGTAAGTTTTTTGACAGTTCGCTTTCTTCCCTTGGTTCACAATTAACTCCCTTTGATCAATCTGAAGACGCCATGAAGTCATTTTCCCCATTTGGCGAGATGTCCCTTGAATTCCAATTTCTTAAAATGGCGATGACAAAGTTCGATTGTTATCAGATTTAGTTCATATTGTGACGTAAACATGAGCTACTTAATGATCGCTTGTATCTCGCTGGAGGTTTCTCCTTGTAAGTTTACTACCAAGTTTGCAACAGTCAGATCTAGACCTACAATTTTAAAACCAAGATTGTAACAGCCAGGTCTAGATATATAATTTTGAAACAACTTAGTTGTCATGGTAACGTTAAACCAAAACATTCAGTCATTATGGTCTCATTTCCTCTTTCTTTAAATATTACGAATACCACAATCAAGGCGTGTTCAATTCTTGATTAACAATAAACATCTCAGGAAAAAAAAAGAATTAATTCGTCCAGCCAAAGGTTCTAAAGACTCCTCCCCAAAGCATTGCCCTTCTCTTAAAGGATCCAATAAACTACTACAAGGGCCGCGAAGCGGCACGTTTGGAAAGCATTTTCTTGGCATCACTCACACCCATGTTTTACCCTGCATTGACTAGATAGATGGTTGAGGTCAACATCTATACCATACGGCAGTCCGTTGAGTGGTTCCCCACAGCGTGAAATGGGAGCATCCCGCGCTACCCTATAGAATTTTCAAGGAATGCAGCTCCAGTGAAGTAAAGTTCATTACAACCCCCTTCCCTTTCCGCCCCGGTATTAACTGTGACGCCATATAAAGTAATATCTACAGGGGGGTTATTAACAGTGTCACTAGTTCACTAAAAAAGCTGGGACGAAACGGTTGCCTAAGAGCAGCTTAAAAATAATTAAACGATTTAAACCACAGTAGCAAATGTGAAATAGCTGCTCACTATTCTCATAGCGTATGGTATACGGTTCACTAAACGTGTAATGCCCACAAAACTCATACTGTTTTCCAAAATGTTTACCATTATTATAATTTCAACACATAACAATTTAATAAATATAAGTTCATCATAATCTCTCAATGTCAAACGTCTCAAAACACCAAATTGTTACAAATGATCGAATAAGATCAGTACATCTTGACAAAAACAACAGCCATTATGGACTGCACACATTTTCTGTATTTCGAGTTATATTTGTAATAAATAAACGCGTTAACAGACACTCCCAGATAGCCCCAGGCCTGGCTCAGCGTGGATACGAAAGTAAAAAGCCTTGAGTAGGGCCCTTGGGTAGAAAACGGCGGATACACCATTCGGGTCAGAGAGTACAGAATAAAGGGAAGGTTAAACAGGACAAACATGGCGGAAACAAGGGCAACTGACTCTATGACTTTGATATCTTTAGCTGATAAAGAACTCGAAGGCTGGGTTGTTTCCAGACTTTGTAGATGTTTCGAGACCTGTCGGCGAAACTTTGACGCCCTGTGGAGTTTAGCGCCCAGAATGAGCATGCAGACGGCGACGATACTGAAGCACAGCCACGGAATGGCGTTGCGGTTGACGGTGTCGTTGAAGATGTTGGCAGTGCTCATGTCGCCGTTGGTTCTGAGAATGAGCTCCGAAGTGTTGGTTACAGGATCAAGAACCCAAACCAGCTCCCTTAACGCAACCATCGGCAGACGTAGGACGACCCCCAGCAGAACCAAGGCCGACAAGGCGAGCTTGGTCCGGAGTTGGGTTACGACACTTTTGAAGCGCAGCGGCATCGCCACACAGCAGCACCGCACTACGGCGATGTACGTGGTGATGAACGTGGAGGCGTCGTAGAACATGTAGGCGTACCAGTACAGGATCAAGAAGAGATTGCCAGCCATGACTATATGGTTGTAACTGAGAAGCGCAAGACAGACGACCTGAACCAATGAAATCAGGAGATGGCTAAGGTCAGACAGGGTCAAGGCCATGAATGACAGGGTCATGCTGTCGGAGAGGCCCATCTTAAGGAAGGCAATAACGTTGAGGAGGTTGCTGAGAATACCGAAGATGACGATGACCGGCATGATGGTCGCGATGCACTTGCGGTATTCCAGTAAAACATTCTCTGGTATGAAATAATAGACTGCGGATTCATTCATGACTTAGTTACGTCTGGTAAGGGGTGCGGGGAATTTTAACGTTAAACTTTTGTAGCGATGAGGTTAAATGTTCATTGATAGTACGGTCAAGGATAAACTTTAACAGTGATTGGGTTAAACTTTTAATGTTTAACAGCTGTGGGTAATGATGCTAACAGTGAAGCACTGCAGCCTGGATTATTTTGTCCAACAACAAACACCGTGTGTCTTACATGAACTCGGTGCTTTCAGCAACATGCTGCGTGTGTCTTATTAAATCTCGAGAATTTCAACATCAAATTCTTGTGTCTTGTAGGAACTTGAATGTTTGTAAAAAGCGCTGATGAAATATAACGAAAACATACTCGGTCTTATTTTAAATGAAAACTTATTTATGAAGTTTCACGTGTGCCTGCAAATGTCGAAAATCAATAAATGAACAATAACCATCACAGTGTATAGTCACGGTAGGATCCAGTTTACGCGGTCCAATATTTTTTTCTTGATTCAGGACAGTGGGGTGGGGTTCGTCCTAAACACGGTGGTGGTGGTGGAGAGGTTATACGCCCCTGTTCAGGATTCATTAAAAATGTAATTAAACAAATTTAATTACCCTAGGAAATGATACTTTTCCTGGTTAGGCCGGTATCAATTAAATTTTTGTGTTGACATCGACACATGACTAAAATAAGGAGTTTGGTTATTTACTCAAGCTTTGCGTTAACTAATTGGGCCGATCTGAGGTCATTAAGCTCGTTTAAACATTGTTCGCACTTATAAATGACATCGTAGTTGTCCTCCTTCTTGACACCACAGAGCAGGGCTGAGTCAGCTGGCTAAACTAATTCATTGTAACATACGTACTATCAGTACTATCAATGAGCGTTTACATTTACAAGGAAGATGTCAAGGAAAGTATCGCACCTATAGCTAGTTACTAGCAAACTACCCGCGCCGCGCAGCGGAAAAGTAGGATTACAGTTAGTGTTGAGAACAGGAGTAACACATTTCTTGAAGAAGGGAAGTTGGAGAATTTGTGAGTGATTGAGTGAGTGAGTCTGGGGTTTGACTTTTATTAGTATAGATACGGTACACCGCCTGGGGTTTGACTTTTATTAGTATAGATACGGTACATCGTGCACTGGTCAATGTCTGTACTAGATAATCTGTCGACATTTCAGAGCTTAACTTAACAATGACATCAGACATCAATCCTGGACTCGTAATGTTCGGTATAAAATCAGGTGTGTTTTTTTAACATATAGGTGAAGGTATTCTTTCTGTTAGTCTGCGATTGCCGTAGTAATAAGTTCTTGAACTACAATAACCAGCCGTAGTTGTGTTTCTCTTTCATTTGATAGCTGCACACGAGATAAAAATAAACAAAAATAGCAAGATAAAAATAAAAACAACCCGTAAAAATTAAGTTTTTGTTTATAAATCCCTTATATATGAAACAGAACTAAAAGTATTTATTATATTCAAACATTTACAGACTAAACGTGTCTGAACTCTCTTGATGTAAAAAAAAAGGGGACAGGTGGTCACCCATGGCTGGAGTGAACTCCGGCAAACACGTGAATGTCAACAACAGACTACCATACATTTATATGGAGTTAAACTAAAAGTACATTAATTTTATTACATTACATTAAATCTATCTGAAATTTTGATACAATGTATTGTTAGGTAACAAAGTCTATATGCAAAATTTCAGCTCGATAGTATTACGGAAAGTTGGTCATTTTTTACTTTTATTTTTCCGCCGTAACGTACGGACGGACGCACGAGGAGACGGCGGTGAAGTTAATGTGGGATTTAAAAAGATGTTATCATCGTTAGAAATGACAAGACAAATAAGATATTAACGTTATTGGACTCATCTATTTCGATGTGGAAGATAAGCGTTCAATAGTTTTTTAACAGAAGCAAAATGTCAAGGACATAAGGTCAAATTTAGTAAAGTGTAGAATTTTGTCGTTTTAATAACTTTCGGTTTTTCTATTTCTTGTTTTCATCCTAAGAGTTGAGAAGAAACAACAGTTGCAATGAATATCATAACTCAATTTAAAACTAGTTTTACTATTTACCTACCAGCAGGCAACAAACAGGATGCCATTTTCTGAAACGTGTGCACTGAATGGGATTTTAAGTTGAGAACTGAATGGGCCCTTAAGTGCACTGAATATTTTCCTACAAGTCTGCGCTGAGTGGGCCTTTAAATGAATGTACCTGTAAGTGTGCACTGAATAGGCCTATACGTGTGAACCTGCTCTATATTCCATCAACTCTTTGTTTCCAAAAAGTCTATATTCCACACAAAATCTAAAATCCCTAGACACAATACTGCGACTATCATTTCTCCCCTTCTAATTTACAATGGTGTTCCCGGCATGTGAGACTCCTTGTCCCCGGCTTGTGAGACTCCCTGACCCCGGCTTGTGAGACTCCCTGTCACCGGCTTCTGAGGCTCCATATTCCCGGCTTGTGAGACTCCCTTCCCCGGCTCCGGCTTGTGAGACTCCCTGTCACCGGCTTCTGAGGCTCCATATTCCCGGCTTGTGAGACTCCCTTCCCCGGCTTGTGAGACTCCCTGTCACCGGCTTCTGAGGCTCCATATTCCCGGCTTGTGAGACTCCCTTCCCCGGCTTGTGAGACTCCCTGTCACCGGCTTCTGAGGCTCCATATTCCCGGCTTGTGAGACTCCCTTCCCCGGCTTGTGAGACTCCCTTCCCCGGCTTGTGAGACTCCTTGTCACCGGCTTTTGAGACTCCTTGTTACTGGCCGTTCCGCATCATTGACGTTGTTTTCATACCACCTCAATCAACTGTAAAAGCATCGGCCATCACGCCCCATTTCACAAACGCGAGATTTGATTGGTCGGGTAATTTCGGTCAATACATTTTGTTATTAACAGCACTCCACATCTCGCGGCTATTTGCCACATCATCCACACCTCCACTGCTGTTTTCCCATCCACTCTGACCCCACCCCTCCACATAACATGTTTTTTAAGGACAGGCGTCTGAAAAATTAATTGAATTGAGGTGTTTCCATAACGGTCTAGCTCAACATTACAGGTAACATTACAGGTAACAATGTGTGGGTGACGTCAGCAGGTCTAACTTGACATTACAGGTACCCTTACAGGTAACAATGGCGATGTGACGTCACAAACGTTTCTGATGATTCAGGTTCTTACACCCTGCCATTTACAGCACGACACTAAAAATGTGTAATTGTGAATTTACACTTTTTATAGATTTGTTTCAATAATTTTTATTTCTTTAAAATAGATTTTGTTTGTGCAAGTCAGTCAATCATTCAATCATTCAATCATTTAATCATTTCTCCATTGTTTCCTTTGAAAAGACAACATTTCTTGTTGACTAAATCTCCATCAAGGCGTAGCGCCCGTCAATTTCCCAAATAATGTGAGGAACCAAATGTTATCCTCAACACACCGCCCTGCTCCCCCTCCATAATCACCCCAACCAAACTTTCCTTCTCTGAACTCTAACAAGTGGCCACCAAAATCTTCCTAATTGTTCTTGCTTGTTTGTCTTCAGTAATGTGAATCTAAGTTGTAGAGTCGAGTCTCGGTCCCTCTAAATATTGTTGAGTCCACGTGTTACTCATTGTGATAAAAAATGTTTGACGTCTCTGAAGTGTTATTATGTTTTGTTGTGTTGTGTTATGTTTTGTTGCGTTGTGATGTGTTATGTTTTGTGGTGTTGTGATGTGCCATGTGTTATGTTCTGCTGTGTTGTTACGAGAAAGCATTTTTTTTTTTTAAGAGAGTTCGTTGTTAAAATAAAAATGAATTGCACTGACCACCCACTGACAAACACACTGAAAAAAACCCTGACAAACAAAGCGAAAAAACACACTGGCGAACACACTGACAAACACACTGGTGAACATACGGAAAAACCCACTGACAGTTTAGTTGATCAGTTTTCATTTCCACTGTAACTTCAACGACACAGAAATGGTGAATCAGTTGTTAAAATAGATACGATTATAAACTTTGTTTATTGTGGAATTGGAAAAATGGGTGGGGATGGGAGTTAACTTGGTCATAGGTAGAGTGAAAGTGAACCATCATGTCCGAGGTGTCAAGCCAAAAAGCTGTACATCTTCCGTCTGCCCGTCTCACACAGGGGCCAAAAACATCCGTACTCGTGTGAGTGCTGTCACTTGATCCGTCGCCATGACAGGGGTGGATCAGTTTTATCTACTCCTATCAATTCTCTGGCCTCGTCCTGGACGTTCCCCCGGAAATGGAGTCCGCCATTACTTTCCACTCGTGCTCACCGAGGCGTGGTTGAGAGTTATCTCTACAATTAGGGCTGACGTCACAAAGTGATGGAACGGTGAGGAGACCGGCGGTCAGTGGTTGGGGGGATAGGTAGGTAGGTGGGGGCGGATCTCAATGATATAAATTGATGAAACGAATCATCAAGGACGTGTGGGTGACGTCAAAACAAATGTCAGACTGACTAAAGAAAAGGAATTTGTTATTTCTGAGAATTCCTGGACTTGGAGGACTTCATTATTTCAAAAGCAAATATGAAGAAAAAAGTTACAAATATGTGTTGTTGTTTTTTGTTGTTTTTTTAAATTTGCCTTATTGGCTCTGTCCCAGTCTGAATGCCATGTAATTGACACAATTAGTATCTTTGGCCGACAGGTGAGTTGGGGGATGGCCAGCTCTTACTGGCCAGCCGCTTAATTTTGGAATAGTTGAATAGTTGCGTGACGGTGAGTTCTGATTGGACCAAGTCCACCAACAGATGAGATGAACTAACGACGTGCTAGGCAACATAAGGACAAAGCTTGCAGGTTATATTGAGAGATATTAGTCTGGGGGTGCAAAGAAAGTTTTAAAACTTCGAATGTCTGACGTCACAGAACCAAAACCTAAAAATAAACATCAATAAACTACAACTGTCATGGATTTCTTGGAAAGGAAATGATTTTCTTAATTTATTCAATATGTTATTTATTTTTATTATTGTGCTCAAACGATATGAATTATTTATTTTAAAATATTTTTTTTAAAAAATACTTTCTCCCTTAAATGAATTGAAGTGCACTAAAAGAGTAAATTTACAGATTATTTCGAGCAAAATTATTGCAGTGCTGAAAATATCTTCAAATACTAATAAAAACACCATTTTAAATACATATATTATCAAAATTCAGTTTACATCAACAGATCAGATTTGGTGAACCATGTACGAGTGTGTACTTTCTTCACTGCTTCATATTCTTCAAATGTTTATTTCGACTATCATGGGCGTCTTTGTCTCGTCTTTTACTCAGTCTTTTCTGAAAGAGCTTTGATATGTTATTGCCAGTTTACTCGTTTGATTCCTTTTGTTCACACTTAACTCCCTTTGATTAATCTGCCGGCGTCATGGCATCAATTTTCCCACAAAACGGACGTTCCTTGGTTTCCAGTCTTTGAAGAGCGGTGATAGAGTTCAAATGTTATCAGCTTTAGTTCATATTGTGACGTCAACATGAATTTCTAAAAGATCGCTGGTATCTCACTTGAGTTTTCTCCATAAATTAAACTAACAAGTTTACTACAAAGTTTGAAAGTCAGATCTAGACACACACTTTTTGTAGACATCTTGGATGTCAAGGTAACGTTAAACCCAAGTAGTCAGTTTATTGTGGTTTCCGTTCTCTTCTTTCTTCAAATATTAGCAATGCAATAAAGAAGAAGTGTTGAATTTCAGATTATTGTTGAGTTAAAAAACAACACATAAGAAAAAAATTCGTCCAGGAAACGGCTCTAAAATTCCCTCCCCTAAGCACCGCCCCTTTCTTAGCGGACCCAATAACTATTCCAAGAGCCGCAAAGCGGCACGTTGGGAAGGTTTTTTCTTAGGATCGCCCCCCACCCAATTTTTAACCCTGCATTGACTAGATGTGTGAGGTCAAAATCAAAATAGAACTCCATGTCGGGTGGGTTACACCAGAGCTTCCACCCTCCCCCCCCCCACTTGAAATGGGAGCCTTCCACAAAACACCACGGACCTTTCCAAGAATGGAGCTTCAGATCCTTTACAATGCCATTACCATCCCCCCTCTCCAACATGGGGGTTAGCTGAGACACAATCTATATGATTTCCTACTGTGAGTTATTTACAGTGTCACTATTTCGATAAAGCAACTCGGACAAAATGCTAGCCTAAGAGCAGCTTAGTGTATGTAAAGGATTAAAATCACAGTCGCAGAGGTGTATAACTAACGGCTCACCATTCTCAAAGCGTATTGTATAATGCCAAAAAAAACACCTCATACTATTTTCCAAAATGTTTAACATTATGATAATTTCAATATATAATTTGCTAAAAATAAATTAAGCATAACCTCTGAAAGACACCAATTTATTACAAATGACCCCTTCCCCTTAAATAAAAATATTTTAAAAATGATTACATCTTGACATAAACAACAGCCATAAAGGACTGCACACATTTTCTGTATTTCGAGTTATATTTGTAGTAAATAAACGCGTTAACAGACATTCCCAGATAGCCCCAGGCCTGGCTCAGCGTGGCTACAACAGTAAACAAACTGGAGTATGGCCCCTGGGTAGAAAACGGCGGATACACCATTCGAGTCAGAGAGTACAGAATAAAGGGGAGGTTAAATAGAACAAACATGGCGGAAACAAGGGCAACTGACTCTATGACTTTGATATCTTTAGCTGATAAAGAACTCGAAGGCTGGGTTGTTTCCAGACTTTGTAGATGTTTCGAGACCTGTCGGCGAAACTTTGACGCCCTGTGGAGTTTAGCGCCCAGAATGAGCATGCAGACGGCGACGATACTGAAGCACAGCCACGGAATGGCGTTGCGGTTGACGGTGTCGTTGAAGATGTTGGCAGTGCTCATGTCGCCGTTGGTTCTGATAATCAGCTCGGACTTGTTGGTGACAGGGTTGACCACCCCAACCAGCTCCATCAAAGCAACCATCGGCAGACGTAGGACGACCCCCAGCAGAACCAAGGCCGACAAGGCGAGCTTGGTCCGGTGTTGGGTTACGACACTTTTGAAGCGCAGCGGCATCGCCACACAGCAGCACCGCACCACGGCGATGTACGTGGTGATGAACGTGGAGGCGTCGTAGAACATGTACGCGTACCAGTACAGGATCAAGAAGAGATTACCAGCATCCGCTGCATTAGTGAAATAGTACAGCGCGAGACAGACGACTTGAACAAACGAGATCAGGAGGTGACTGAGGTCAGACAGGGTCAAGGCCATGAATGACAGGGTCATGCTGTCGGAGAGGCCCATCTTAAGGAAAGCAATGGCGCTGAGGAGGTTGCTGAGAATGCCGAAGATGACGATGACCGGCATGATGGTCGCGATGCCCTTGCTGTATTCCAGCAAAACATTCTCCGAAATGAAATAATAGACTCTCGAGGCGTTCATGATTTATTCACGTCTTTAAAGGGGTGCGGGGGTGGGGAATGTGGAAAGCTAAACCTTTGTAGCGATAGGGTTCAGTGATAGTACGGTAAAGGTTAAGGTATAACAGTGATTGGGTTTAACTGTTAAACTGTGACAGTGGTGGGTAATGATGCTAAAAGAGTTTGAAGCCCTGCAGCCTGGATTCTTTTGTCTAACAACGAACACACATGAACTCGATGCTTTCAACAACATTATGTTGAGATCTGAGGATTTCAACAACAAACTTCGTTTCTTATAGGAACTCGAGGATCTCAACAAACAAACTACGTGTGTCTTATAGGAACTCGAGGATTTCAAGAAACTCCGTGTGTCTTATAGGAACTCGAGGATTTCAACAAAAAACCCCGTGTGTCTTATAGGAACTTGAGGATTTCAACAACAAACTCCGTGTGTCTTATAGGAACTTGAGGATTTCAACAACAAACCCCGTGTGTCTTATAGGAACTCGAGGATTTCAACAACAAACTCAGAGTGTCTTATAGAAACTCGAGGATTTCAACAACAAACTCCATGTGTCTTATAGAAACTCGTGGATTTCAAATAGAACTGATCCCATTAGTTTTTATAATTAACAATAGTTCTGGCTTATAAAAACAACATGACTGTTAGTTGTAGTCCGCATGTTATCAAAAGTCAATAAATGAACGATAACCATCATAGTGTATAGCCATGCTAGGATACACTTGACACGGTCCGATTATTTTGTTTTCTGGATTCTGGACAATGTGAAGGGAGGGGTTGTCTTAAACCGTGGGGGAGGGGTGTACGCCTCTGTTGGGGATTAATTAATCCTTTAATTAAAGAAATTAAATTTTCCCAAGGAAATTATCATTTCACCTTGTTGCGTCGGTCGTCAATTATAGTGTTGGGCTGACAACGACAGATGGCTAAAATTAGGAATATGGTTATTTACTCAAGCCTTGTGGTTACTAATTGGACCGATCTGATGCCATTAATCTCGAGTAACATTGTTAGCACTCATTAAAGGCATCGTTGTTTGGCCTCCTTCATGCTGCCATCACACGGCAGAGCTAATGAGTCAGCAATCTTAACCCCTTGGAACATGTCTCAAAATGTTTACAAGGAAGATGGCAGGGAAATTATCTTATTCATAATTATACGGTGCACAGTGCAGACGTCGATTTCCTTACCAGATAACGTGTCGACACTACAGAACTTAACTCACAATTATATCAGACATTAATCCCGGACTTTTGATGTTCCGGATAAAATCAGTTGTTTTTTTAACTCACGTGTGAACTAATTCTTTCTGTTTGCCGTAGTAAAAAGATCTTTAACTACAATAAACAGCTTTTTATGTCTCTATTTCAGTTGACAGCTGCCCACGGATAATATCAAAATAATAACGCTGTTATCGTCATTATAAATAACAAGATAATAAAAATATTACCGTCATTGGACTCGTCTATTTCGATTTAGAAGATAAGCGTTCAACAGATAAATAATATAAAAGCCCAGGTCACTCACTCACTGGATGTGGAACGCTGAGGAACGATGTACAACAGTCTACAGCAGTTAGTTGAAAAATCGTGTGGTGATTAGCGCTGTAAAAATATTTAAAATGACATCATTGTTTGGTGTGCATCGGTGCGCAAAATACAACCCCCATTGTTAAATACTTTGCGTACATTTCAGAAAGTTTAATATTTCGTATTTATCAAAAAAGGACAAGTTAGTTGGGCTTTTGAAAAAGATTGGCGCCGTAGGCGCCCTAAAAAAAGTGGGCGCCGCAGGAGCCACGGCGCCCCGGCACAATCTAGTTTATAATAACAGACCCAAAACGTCGAGGAGATATTGTTCAATTTGTTCGTGTTGTTGGCGTTAGGTTCTTCTAATTGTTGTTTTAATTGTAAGAGATGGGCGTATTGTTAACATTAGGTTCTTCTACTAATTGTTGTTTTCATTGTAAGAGATGGGCGTATTGTTAACGTTAGGTTCCTCTTCTTATTGTTGTCACTCTAACAGAGCACACAGCCATAGGGTAAAATGATACAATTGATGGATCACCACAATTCAAAACTGGTTTTACTGCTATAACCTACCAGCAGACAACATATCTGCTCTGAATGTTCTATAAATTGACACTGAATAGGTCTGTGTGTGTGTGCACTGAATAGGCCTGTAAGTGTTCACTGAATGGGCTTATAAGTGTGCACTGAGTGGGTCTGTAAGTGTGCACTGAATTGGCCTGTAATTGGCCTATAAGTGTGCACTGAATGGGTCTGTAAGTGTGCACTGAATGGGCTTATAAGTGTGCACTGAGTAGGTCTGTAAGTGTGCACTGAATTGGCCTGTAATTGGCCTGTAAGTGTGCACTGAATGGGTCTGTAAGTGTGCACTGAATGGGCCTGTAAGTGTGCACTAAATGTGCATGTAAGTGTGCACTGAATGGGCCTGTAAGTGTGCACTGATTGGTCCTGTAAGTGGCACTGAACGGGCTTATAAGTGTGCACTGAATGGGCCTGTGTGTGCACTGAATGGGCCTGTAAGTGTGCACTGAATGGGCCTGTAAGTGTGCACTGAATGGGCCTGTGTGTGCACTGAATGGGCCTGTAAGTGTGCACTGAATGGGCCGAGCCCTGACAATGCCCAGTTAACATGCTGACACTGACCGAGATGTGTGGACGTGTCTCACCCTCACGGAGTCCGTGATGTTAGCGGTCAGTGTGATCAATCACAGCAGCTCTGGCCAGTGTCCAGTTAAACATCGGGGTCACAAGAAGGGCGAGTCCATCAAACACAGACTGTTATTCCGGCAGCCCCGCCCCCACCCTCTGACCGAGTGCTGGACAGTACATCTAATGGTTCTTCAATGCTTACTAACGAGCTCCTATCACCAGGCGTTCCGCCATACCAACCCCTCCCCACATCTCTACGGTACCCCCAGCCACAACACCATGGTCTTGTTAAATGTCTTGTTCATTTCTGCTTGCACCACACAACACAGGGAGACTTCCGGCACCAAACGATTGGCTCGGTACTAGGACTTCGGGAAAACTGTAACAACTTCCGGTAAGAGCAGACGACTCTGGTGCCTTAATAGCGAGAGGCTTCAATTGACTTTATTCATGTTCAATTTGTGTGCAGAAATGCGCTTTCAGTCCTAATATTTTTAACTAACGAAAGCTTATTTTCACTCTGACTATAGTCACGCAAGTCATTGTTTCTGTGAGGCTTAGTTGAGTCATTCGTCTTAGCGTCATTGAGATCACTGCGTCTAACCATCACACACAGAGACACACATAACACACACAGACCATAAAACACACACAGACCATAAAACACACACAGACCATAAAACACACATACACCATATATAGCACACATATACTCTACATAGAACATACAAAATAACACACAGTCACTCACTACATAACACACAGACACTCACTGCATAACACACAGACACTCACTACATAACACACAGACACTCACTACATAACACGCAGACACTCACTACATAACACAGACACTCACTACATAACACACAAACACTCACTACATAACACGCAGACACTCACTACATAACACGCAGACACTCACTACATAATACACAGACACTCACTACATAACACACAGAGACAGACACTCACTACATAATACACAGACACTCACTACATAACACACAGAGACAGACACTCACCACATAACACACAGAGACAGAAACTCACTACATAATACACAGACACTCACTACATAACACACAGAGACAGACACTCACTACATAACACACAGAGACAGACACTCACTACATAATACACAGACACTCACTACATAACACACAGAGACAGACACTCACCACATAACACACAGACACGCACTGCATAATACACATACACTCACTACATAACACACAGACACTCACTACATAACACACAGACACTCACTACATAACACACAGACACTCACTACATAACACACAGACACTCACTACATAATACACATACACTCACTACATAACACACAGACACTCACTACATAACACACATACACGCACAAGTACGCACTCATACGCAAACGTCTCTATACACACATATTTAATATTACTCCCAATCCCATGGCTTCCACACGAACACATACACACATATAAATGCACTTAAAAACACACATAACTAGTACACATACACTCACACTCACACACACACAACGAATGACCCACTCACATCAAATTTCCCATACATACCAAATCTCCCCAATACACCAAATCTCCCACACCCACCAAATCTCCCTCACCCACAAAATCTCCCTCACCCACCAAATCTTCCACACCCACCTAATCTCCCACACACACACCCAATCTCCCACACACATACCAAATCTCCCATACCCACCAAATCTCCCCCACACCCATCAAAATCCCCCCACACACCAAATCTCGCACACCCACCAAATCTCCCCCACACCCATCAAAATCCCCACACACACCAAATCTCCCACATACACCAAATCTTCCATACACACGCACCAAATCTCCCCCCACACACACCAAATCTCTCTCTCACACACACACCAAATCTCTCTCTCTCTCACACACACATCAAATCTCCCACACACCAAATCTCCCCCACACCAAATCTCCCACAGACACCCAATATCCCACACACACACTAAATTTCCTACAAACACCAAATCTCCCACACACCAAATCTCCCCCCACACACCAAATCTCCCACAGACACCCAATCTCCCACACACACACACTAAATTTCCTACAAACATCAAATCTCCCAAACACACCAAATCTCCCCCACACACCAAATCTACCCCACACTCCAAATCTCCCACATGACCTACTCAGAGACTCGGAGCGAGAGATCTCTAAGCTCTAATTAACAGGATAACTTCGGTCCTATGATCCGATAATGGCCAACATTTTGTCTCCCCTTCTTCGATTTTTAGTTTGTATAAAGACATATCAGGGCCTGGCGAGTGATGGGTCTGATGCGGATCACAGATGACATTTGGGGCCGTTTGGACTAAAGCCCAAAATAAGAGACTTTTTTATTTTAAAAAAGTTTGATAATATCCAGAAGAATTAGTCTCATAATAAGCCCTTATCATTGTTTCATGATAAGCACTAGCTGTGATAATTTTGTCTCTGAACTGTTGTCAGATTATTTTGACGTCCATCTCGGTCATGATTCCTTACATGTGCTGACACAGGGTAGCCATAGAATGTGAAGTATCAGTTGTCAAAGGGTAGCCATAGAATGTGAATTATCAGTTGTCAAAGGGTAGCCATAGAATGTGAAGTATCAGTTGTCAAAGGGTAGCCATAGAATGTGAAGTATCAGTTGTCAAAGGGTAGCCATAGAATGTGAAGTATCGGTTGTCAAAGGGTAGCCATAGAATGTGAAGTATCAGTTGTCAAAGGGTAGCCATAGAATGTGAAGTATCAGTTGTCAAAGGGTAGCCATAGAATGTGAAGTATCGGTTGTCAAAGGGTAGCCATAGAATGTGAAGTATCAGTTGTCAAAGGGTAGCCATAGAATGTGAAGTATCAGTTGTCAAAGGGTAGCCATAGAATGTGAAGTATCAGTTGTCAAAGGGTAGCCATAGAATGTGAAGTATCAGTTGTCAAAGGGTAGCCATAGAATGTGAAGTATCAGTTGTCAAAGGGTAGCCATAGAATGTGAAGTATCAGTTGTCAAAGGGTAGCCATAGAATGTGAAGTATCAGTTGTCAAAGGGTAGCCATAGAATGTGAAGTATCAGTTGTCAAAGGGTAGCCATAGAATGTGAATTA